>CAKNYM010020572.1:12081-28956 GCA_932195095.1 Andricus curvator | reverse complement strand
TGTACACCCTATATGTGACCTAATATTCAAAAATTAGCCTACCTAAAATACTCAGCATTTTTTCAAGAACTCCTGGACCACAATTGTTTATTAGCTCCTAGCGGCAAAATAAAAAATTCTTTGATACAGATCCGGCTGATTTTGCCGTAAAAGTTATTTAAGAAAATAAGAGGGTTCAACAAGTGGTTCCTAACTTCTAAAAACAAAGAAAAAATTTCGAGTGTACAGATCCGGAAGATTTAGCAACAAAATTATAAACAAATTTAGCCAAAAACAACAATACGGGATTCGAAACTAATTTGAAAGTGGTAAAAAAGCTTTACATAACTTTCTCGGACGTTTATTGCAAGAAATAACGTGTCTCGCACATGCGCATAAGCAATTGCTGATTATGTTGACTCACATGTCAAACTGCTGCTCTATATAAAACCTGTTCGATTTTGGTGTACCGTTCGAACGCTCTTACTGGCAAAACTTATTTTAAAATTTGTATATTTTATCAAAAGTTAGATTTGAAATTCACAAAGTCTCATACCTAATCGATTGATATTGAACATCCATGAATCTTAGATGCAGTTGGCCGTTTCAAAAACAAAAATTACTTTATTCAGATATATTTCAGTTTTGTTGATATGATTCTTCAGTTTTGACCAGTCTGAACTGTACATTTTTCTCTGTACAGGAAGAAATATAATAGATATTTTATTCCAGATGATCTTGTGCAGACAACAACTATCACTAGAATCCCAGAATCGAAAGTGCAAGTAAAGGTTGATGTGCAATCTATAGGGAATTTGAAACTGCACATAACGAATTTACTTCAAGGCAGAGACTTTTTAGAGGGAATTTTGGATCGGATCATCAATGGAGCTTGGCAACCTGGATTCGCTATGACGAGGCCGTTGATCAATGAATTAGTATCAACAGCATTTACGGATATCTTTGGAAAAGCCTTCCAGAACTTTCCTTTTGAAGAAATTATTAAACTTAAACCTGTCAATAGTACTAAAAACGCATAGAATTGTATAAATATATGATAAAATGTTTGTCGAGGCTGTTGAGGAAAATAAAACATTATTCACTTATCCTATAATGCTTGTGGTAAAATCCGAGGAAGCATAGGGTATTTGTGCAGTGTGCATATACATATAAACGGAAGAAAATGAGCCTCCTACAGATAGAGGATTAATATCTTGAATTTTTGTATATGATCAGAAAACATTAAGGTTGGTGTGAAGAATCTTTCTAAAAGTAATCATACTGTTGACGCTTCGACGGAATGTGTATAATTACAAATAAATTGTCAAGTTGTGCAAATATATCCGAAAATGCAATATTCTTACAGGGAATATATCAAGAGGTCCTCAAACGAAATTTGAAACTCATGCGCGTGTCAGAATTACTTTATCCACATTATTGGCTTCAAATAGCGTGTAGCTTCTGTGATCAAACAATTTTTGGCCTACTTCGCAGAAATTCTAAGGTTATATCACGCATCTCATTTTAGAATAGTGAAAAAAGATCTAATATTTTTTGATAAAAATTACTAAACATCATTGCTGTTTGTATACATAGTTGAACTTTTAAAAAATTACAGTGAAGCGAACATTTTTGTAATGCTGCAGTCAGTTTTTAGCGTTTTCACTCTGTCCGAAGCATAATGTAAAAAAAGTGAATTATATCACGATACAAAAGAAAAATAACAGCCCTGAAACCTGAAAAATCAAAAGCCTTTTATTGTATTGATTCGTAAAAATTGAGTAAATTAGTCTTAAACTTTTAAAATAACGTGCTTTGAGTAAAAGAATAATCAAGATACAAATTAATGTAAAAAATAAATGCTCTAGGTCTAACAGCTCTTCTACGTTATGCAGTACATCCTAGTACATATATCTATAAAAACTAAAGCAATTATTAAATTAGTTAGAACATCAATTTACTCGCATTTCGAAAACCGAAATTGAATGAAGCACAAAAGACCTAATTTTCGAAGTATTTGAAAAAATCTCCATTGTACATGTTGAAAAAATTCCGATATTTCTTCATTTATCTTTTGTGTTCTCCATACTGTCAGAGCCAGTTAATGTTCATAAGAGAAAGACCATTTGCGTTATATTTAGCTTTCTCTGGTATTTCAGGATCAGGCATAAACTAATAGGGTACTAAATAGCGTACTAGTAGGGTACTAAAAAGTACCCAAACCCTGAAATCGATCATATAATATTATTAAAATTAAGTTTTCCCAATTTTCATTTGAAAAAATTAGTGATATGTTGTTATAAAATATCACTCTGAATGTGATTTGAAGTAATTTTGGGGTATGGGGGTAAAGCTATAGCATGTTGTAAACATTTTTTTGAAAAAGTCATTTTTGACTGAAATGCGACATGAGCTTGTGGATAAGTAGCAAATTCCAAATTCTGATGTTATGAGGGTTGCTCTTCGACGAAACGCACCAGGTTCCACCCTTATACAGCCCTGCCATCCGGCTAATAATGGTCTTAAAATTCCACAAATCTTCAGGCATTTTTTATTTTCGAAAAGACAAAAGACCACAAGTTTGCCTTCATTTATCACCGTCTTCGCCTATGCATCTAAATTGTCTAGTTGCTTTGAAAGAGATGCACAATAGACAACCTAACACTGAGGTTACTAGTGTAAGGGGGTCTCGCAAATTAAAGAATCGCTAAAGGAGGCGGAATGCCGAGAATGGATGAAGACATAGAATAAGGCAATCATTCATATAATCTCAGATTTATTTTAATCCCTTACAATGGTTGGTGGGACCTGCTGGCCTACGAGCGATAGTAAATCTCGTCATACGATACCCGAAAACAGGTTGGGTGACGCCGGATGGCGTCAAGATTGTCTGGAGGTATTTTTATTTTTCAGCTGGTGAATTGTCGGTGAAATTTTCGCATTAATAAAGAATGGTCCTTCAAAATTTTGGTTCCACTTTTTACTACTCTTCCTTTATTGGATAAGGTTTTACCGCTTTTTAAAACTGCTTGCTAATTTTAAATCTTACCGGTCTACGCTTGAGATTGTAATATCTAGACTGTATTTCATTTTGGTCTTCTGAATCTTTATTTGATGCTTAAATCTGTTGGAGTTCCCTCCCTAACTTTAAAAAATCTGGTTTACATAAATCCTGTCGAAGAAGTAATAATAATAATAAATATAATATATATACATATACTATATATATAATATATATACATATATATATACATATATACATATATATATACATATATAATAAAAATAAATAATAAAGAAATAATAATAAATCGGAAATTCTAGCATGCCTTTTTTTGTAACCTAAATGTCCTGCTTGTATGTCGTCATGGTTTTCTTCTCGAACTTGTATTCATAACTTTTGGGGTACGAGTTTCCACGGGTTAGACTCTAGTAATATAGTAGATCTTAGTAATTCGGTTCTGTGAGAATAGAGTTACGAATCTCTGATTTGCCATTTCTCGTTTTCTTCCGGTTTTTTAACTTGTCTTGTTTTTGTTAAGTACCAGTCGTCTGTTTTGTCGTCTACGGTCGCTGTTGGTTTTTCTATACTACAAGCCAACGCAAACGCTATTGTTTTTGCTGTTCTCCTGATTTCAAAAGAGCTCAGGGACGAAATTTTAACTACATTTATTCTAAGGCTAGCGATTAGTGGGTGGTTTTAGGTTGTGGAGCTACTCTAATGCTAAGTGATATGTTATTACTTTCAAGCTATTGAAATTATTGAGACGGTCCGTTCTATTTTCATAATTAAAATTGAATCATAAAGCTACGAGCGAATATTTAGATTGATATGCCTCTGACTCAAAAGTGGACAACCAGGTAGAGCTAAGAGATGATTCACGAAATCATTTGATCATACGATCGATTGCGCGCACCATCGGCTAATAAGTGGAGATAGCGTGGGACCAATGAACTTTATATATTTATCCCGGTATCGGTACCACTGACTTCTTACTCGACCCTCTCCGAGGGAGGAGCCTGTCTTGGTCTCATTGATCTACCTGTCATTGAAGACAGAAATTTGAATGGAATAAGCGTCATTCAAAGGGCGCAACTAGTCAGGATTCTCTTTCATCATTTTTAACAACACTTCAAGGATACTATCCTAATTCTGATTGAATTAGAATAGTAGAAGTGAGTTTGTGGTATTTTTTTTTAATAAATTAGTTTATGCATGATTGCAACGACCTTGCACTCCATGTTTTTGTGGAGACCTCGTTGTGCATGTTTGCATTTAGTGTGGGGAATCAAATAAATGATGAAGTAGTGCGTGCAACATTCGATGTGACGACCTTGCACTTTATCTCACGATAAAGACCTCGTTGTGCAAGGTTGCACTAACTATTCAAATTCTAATGGTAAATTTTACTTTCATTTTTTAAAAAGAATGGAGCCAGAAACGAATTCGCAACGACTTTGAAATTTATCTTACGATAAGGACCTCGTAGTGTGAGGGAAGTTTTGGTTTTCGATTTAATATTGGAGGAGAATCCTACTTGCTTGTTTTTATATGAGAGTGATTTTCTAAATTAATTTAAATAATTTTTAAATACGCAATCATCTCCCAATTGAGCGAATCCACAATCTGTCTTTTTTGTTTTGAAATAATGATTCAAAATTCAATGGGAATTTTTTATTGTCAGAATGAATCTTACCCAATTGTAGTTTATTTTTCTTTCAAAAGTTATAAAATGTTTAGGGCTAGTTTTAGCGTCCCATCAGTATTGGAATCAACTTCTATCATTGGTTGCAATTTAAAATTAGTCTAATGTTTGGTAAAATTAAGATCTTTAACTAAAATAAGCCAACTGCAGTTATAATTAAATTGAGAATATTGATAAACACAAAATCGATCTCCGGTTATATGAACGATAATGTTACAACTGATACCTGCCTGGTGAGACACTCGAGGAAATGAAAGTATATTGCCCTGCTTAAAATGTCGGATAGAACGCGGTTAGAAACCGGTTAGAGGTGGGTTGTAAACGGCCCAAACCGCGCCGTAACCGATTTTTGTCTCCGGGTTATAACCGACACCTAACCAGGCTCTATCTGGCATTATACAATATTCGTATCCGCTTTCTAGCTGGTTTGTAACTGGATCCACAAAATACTTCCACCCGGTTCTTATCCGGCCCTAACCGGCTTGTACCTGATTTTTATCTCCAGTTTATATCCGACACCTAACCGGGCTCTATCCGGCAACATGTAATGTTCGTAACCGACTCCTATACGGTTTTTAACTGGGTCCACAAAATACTTCTATCCGCTTCTTATCCGATCCAAATCGCGCCGAAACCGGTTTTTGTCTCCGGGTTATAACCGACACCTAACCGGACTCTATCTGGCATCATGTAATATTCGTATCCGGTTTCCACCGGGTTTGTGACTCGATCCACAAAATACTTCTAACCGGTTCTTATCCGGTCTTAACTGGCCCGTACCCGATTTTAGCCTCCGGCTTATACACGAAAAAAATTTGTACTTAAGGAATTATAGAATTAGTTACGATGTGAAGGATATGAGCAAAAATCCGTGATAATTACAGACCTATGTTTTTGTAAATTCTACAGAACTTCTTCTATGAGAATTAAATATAATTCAAGAAGAATTCTTAAACGAGACACAAAACCCCTCTCAAATCAAAAACACGGCAGAATTCTGTAATTTCTACATCACCGCGCCGTCGTTTCCAACACGAAAAAAAATTCCGATTTATAGAGGGGCTTCTATATTTAGCTTACTTATTTGTATATCAGAAGGACGGAAGGACGGACGGAGGACACACGAGCGACACATTCTTAACTTATTGTAACGGACCCAAACATAATTATATAGCCTAACCTAAAATTTATATATAATGCACGCAACGTACTTCCCTAACGCAGAATATCGCACGCTGAGGGTATCGGTCGAAATGGTCCTTATATGCTAATCAAGAAAATTCTTACAGCTTGTGAGAAACGACCAGTGCCGGGCTGGATATTTAATTTCAGGTTCCAAATTTCCGGATAGAAACGGGTTATAACCAGTTAGAAAGCTTCCAGTGTCGAGTGCTGTGTAGGAATCTGTTAGGAACCAGTTATAAATGAATTTCGGTCTTTGCCAACATTTCATTTCAGGTTCCAATTTTTGGATAGAAACCGGTTAGGACAGGTTAGAATGATTCCTGTGTTAAGTGCCGTGTAGAAAACGGTTAAAAAACGGTTACAAACTAATTTCGGTGTTTACCAATATTTAATATCAGGTTCTAATTTGGGATAGAAACCGGTTAGGACCGGTGAGAACGTTTCCTGTGCAGTGTTCCCAATTCGGCTCCCCAACCGCCCTGCGCACGCGTCGCACCAGCAGACTCATTGGATGTTGATCGCGCGCTTATTTGAAATGATTAACTATGCAAATCAATTTTTCACAATATATAATAATCATAAAGTACAAAAAAATATTATGAATGATTTAAAATTCACATTGGTGAAAAAAGGCATTCCTTCCTTCAAATTTGAAATCAATCATTTATTTTTGAAGAGTACAATAAAATAATTATTTCACCTTGCACTCGAAAAGACTATTTTTTGATCTGAAAATTAATCGTTATTATTTCCACAATGATGATTCATTATAAAAAACTGCTTCACGCATGTGATAGTTTAAAAAAAGCGCGTTATATACAGACAATGAGACTGCCGATGCAACGCATGCGCATTGCAGTTGGGGAGCCGAATTGGGAGCACTGTTCCTGTGTCGAGTGCCGTGTAGGAATCGGTTAGGAACCAGTTAGAAATGAATTTCGGTCTTCGTCAATATTTAATTTTCTGTTCCAATTTTTTGATAGAAACTGGTTAGGACCGGTTAGAATGATTCCTGTGTCGAGTGCCGTATAGGAATCGGTTACGAACCGGTTAGAAACGAATTTCGGTGTTTACCAATACTTAATATCAGGTTCTAATTTGCCGGATAGAAACCGGTTTGGACCAGTTACAAAGTTTCCAGTGTCGAGTACTGTGTAGGAATCTGCTAGGAACTAGTTAGAAATAAACTTTGTTCTGCCAATATTTAATTTTGGTTCCATTTGTCGGACAGAAACCGGTTAAGACCGGTCAGAATGTTTCCTATATCGCGTGCCGTGTAGGAAACGGTTAGGAGCCAGTTAAAAATGAATTTTGGTCTTTGCTAACATTTGATATCAGGTTTTAATTTTTTGATATAAACCGGTTAGGACCGGTTAGAATGATTCCTGTGTTGATTGCCGTGTAGAAATCGGTTAAAAACCGGGTAAACGAATTTCGGTGTTTACCATCATTTAATATCAGGTTCTAATTTGCCGGATAGAAACCGGTTAGAATGATTCCTTTGTTGAGTGCCGTGTATCGGTTAATAACCGGTTAGAAACGAATTTCAGTGTTCACCAATATTTAATATCAGGTTCTAATTTGTCTGATAGAAACCGGTTAGGACCATTTAGAATGTTTCCAGTGTCGAGCGCCGTGTAGGAATCGGTTAGGAACCGGTTAGAAACTAATTTCAGTGTGCCAATATTTAGTCTCAGGCTCTAATTTGCCTGATAGAAGCCAATTAGGACCGGTTAGAAAGTTTATAGTGTCAAGTGCCGTGTAGGAATCGGTTAGGAACCAGTTAGAAACGAACCTTGATCTTTGCCAATATTGAATTTCTGGTTTCATTTGCCGGATAGGGACCTGTTAGGATCCGGGTACGTTCCAGAAATTTAAATTGAGACCGGAAAAAAATAGGTTAGAACCGGGTGAAAACCGAATTGGTTTCTAACCGTTTTCTATCCAGTTTCTTGTGTTATCTAACCGGTATTTTAAGCAGGGTGATTGCGTAAAGTCATTGTCCGTCCAGCGCATTTGGTTTCGGGAGAATAATATAGAGCCATAAATCGCTTGAGTCTAGACGATGCACAGGTGACCCATTGTATCCGCGTCAACTCATTCAAATTAAGAATCAGATAATAATATAAACAAAATTAGGAATACGGAAATGCTCAATTTATTTTCACTGACAGAAAATCGATATTAACTGGCTCATTTCATAACTTTAATACACCGGGTGTAAAATTAATACAAAATAAAAATAAAAGACGAAATAAATTCCTTTGGGAATTTGAAATTTATTGTTTGAATACCAATTACAGTTTAAGATCGTCAAAATGGGGAACGATAAAAACAATCGTAAAGAAAAACCAAAGAAAGAAGATATTAGGAAAATCAAATTTTCTGAATCCATGTTAGAAGAAAAGAATAAAGAGCGTGTTTTTGAACAATTTTCGGACCCTTCTGATACAGAAGCAGAACACGAAAACGACAATTTCGAATCTAGTAATACACGGGATCAAATTAGTCCGGCACCTCAGAATGCCGAGACTGAA
Source organism: Andricus curvator (assembly GCA_932195095.1). NCBI lineage: Eukaryota > Metazoa > Arthropoda > Insecta > Hymenoptera > Cynipidae > Andricus > Andricus curvator. Next base: position 20,549 of record CAKNYM010020572.1, on the reverse strand, counting down.
ACAAATCAATTCAGGAATATTTCCGAAGATAGAGATTCACAAAATGATTCCGAAGTACAAGATAATTTTGGCGCGGAAAATAATGTAGTTGCGGAAAATAATTCTAATCTTAGCGATTATGATTCTGAAATTTTGGAAGTGGATCAATTAATGGCACTCTTGAAAAATTACAATAAGACGTGAGGAAATCAGTACTATCACAAAATACTCTATTCCGAATGGCGAAAAGAGAAAAAGTTGGGCGTCGTGGATTTGAGGCAGATATGGAACAAAGAATCAGCTCTGTTGTAACCTCCTTGGTAAAAAGAATGGATGATCGAGTAGAAATGCAAAAAGAAAATTCTGATCACAAGATAGGATTTTAGAAGAGCACACAATTAATGTCGAGCAAAATGTATGTACACTTAAAAAGAAAACGGAAGAAGTTCTTACCGAACAGGCAGAACTTATTGTTACAAATATTAGCAATCGGAAGCCTTTTTAAAATATTGAAAATTATCAAGATTTACTGGAAATAAGAATGGATAGGAATATGGGTGGTACAAATATTAAAATCTCATGTCTTAAAAATTATCCAGTGCCAAAATTTTCAGGGTCAGGCAAAGAAAGACCTATGATGTTTCTGAATGATTTTAATGAATATATTAGAGCGATAGATTTCAGAAGAGACGATTTTAATTTCGTAGCACATTCGTGCTTGGAAGGTATCGCTAGAGAATGGTGGAATCTTGTAGCTACCCCAGGTGAAAACGAATTCACGTTCAGAGAAAAATTAATTGAAAAATTCTAGAATGATAGTATTCATTTTTTAATTAATACTGATCTTCAATATGGTTTGTATCAAGGAAAATTATCAAAATCGGCATATGCCATTAAAATGATAAATAACGCTAATGATTTAATACCACATCCATCTAAGAGTGAAATCGTCTCTAGATTTTCAAGACATTTTTCAGAAGAAATTCGTACTACATATTAAATTCGGGATATTCAAGCCGTTGATAAATTAATTGAACTATTAGAAACTTTCGATCAAGCGGGCTCAATACTTTTTATGGGAGGTTATGATCCTAGTAAAAATAGCGTTTATCAGCAAAATGATTTTGGTAGATTTAATTGCGATAATCGAAATATGAGAAACAAAAGGGAAGGTGAAAATAATTTCCAAAATTCCTATTAAAATCAAGAAAGGCAATTAGATCATGACAATGAGGGTATTAGAAATTCTAACCTTGAATCAAATTATCCACCTCGATATCGAAATAATGACCCATATTTGAGACAGGATCAAAATCGATTTGGAAATAATTATTATTTAGGGCGGGCATATAATAATTATACACGTCAGAATTTTCAAAATCAAGAATATTTTAATCCAAAAAACAGCGCTAATCAGAGAATTAATTCTTTCAATAATCCAAATCAATCAAATTTTGATTACGAAAATTCGCAAAATCGTGTTTCATATCCAGATTATGATGATCGAAATAAAGCTCCGTATAATTATATCAATCTCAAGGGCAAAATTATGTAAATGGACGAGTAGAGGATGATGTTTACAAACGAAATCCTAATTATGAAAATTAAATAAGCTCGCCAAGAGATACGAATGATCAATTACAAATTAAAAAAGGGGCTTTTAATAAGCAGCAAAATACTCTGCCACAAAATAATATAGCTAAACAGACTAGAGTTATAGAAGACGTGGAAAATATAGGTAATCGCAATGAATTTTATTTCAATCAGAGAAACGCACATGCCTCAAGTCAGTAGAGAGTAACACGATAGAGGCAAATCCGGGGCCCAAATATTTTAAAAAGCTTCTACCTTTAGACATGAGGGACAATCCAGGTATCCGAAACCTGAAAATTTAAAAGAACTATGCGGATTTTTGGGTGTAATAAATTTTTATAAAAAATGTACTCGAGAACACGCACAAGAAATATCATCACTTTTGAATTTATTGCGCATAGGGGCTAAACTGTATAAGAAAAATCACTGTAAATTTTTTTCGCTTTCTCGCTTTTAGATCATCTCTAGTAAGAAGTTCGCACACTCACGAAACAATATGGGGATACAAAGATTGTTTAAAATTCCCTTCACGATCCCCAGATTTTTGAAATGAATTTGAGAAGGTTTGGAATAAGGTACGGCATAATTATTACAAAGGATTGAAAAGGAGCAATACATCAGAAATAAAAAAAATAAAATAAAAAAATATAATAAAAATATATCTATAAATATAATAAATTAGTAGATAGTTTAAAAACGAATGAATTCGATTTAATTAAACGCATTCGTTAAGGGGGGCGTTGATGGTTATCAATTTCTGAAAATTGAAGAATTATAAATTGACTTTAAAAAAAAAATGATTTTTCAGTTTAGAGGCTCGCGGCCGCTGTGTAAGGATAACAGCGCTAAAATACGAACTCCGAACTACACCATGCTCCTCATTTTGTACCTACAACATCATCGCAGAAGATTTCAGACATCGTTTTAAATTAACTTATAACAGCCTCATCTCATCAGTGACCTGACTTAGTCCGTGGCTATCATGAAAAACCGGGTTTACCCGAGAACAAGTTAAACAAAAAAATTATCCTACCCTGGTAATATAATATAATAATAACCCTTATGTCATCCATGTATAGAAGATGGGTCACTTGATGACCATCCTCGTTATCATGTATTCAGAACCCATAAGACATGCTATTTAGTGTTTTGCTCAATGGGTTCAACGCTGAACACAACCACAGTGCACTACTTTGGCATTTCAACTGTTTTAGCGACGACGCTCACTTCATTCTCCGCTTTGTTTTTCGGTTGAAAAGCTTAATTTATTAGTCAAACTTTTTATGCTAGGTTTCAAACAAATTTCGCAATATGGCTCATTACTTACCTACTGAAATCATTGATGTGATACTAATTATAGGGGAATGTCACGTTAACTACGCCGCTGCATCAAGAGTTTACGCTGAACGGTTTCCAGATAGAAGACATCCTTCCAGACTAACAATAAGAACTTCGACTGAAAGAGCTCGCAATGGGATTCTTCTTCGTGAAAGCCAACATACAGAGTACGACGAAAATGATGCACGAGCTCTAACTGTTATAGCAGCCGTTCATATTGATCCACAAATCAGTACTCGACAAATTGAAAGAGAGATAGGTATACCACGTACAACAGTATCAAGAATTTTAAGATCTCTGAACTATCATGCTTACCACATTACTCTAATGCAAGCCCTCAGGCCCCATCATATTTTAGCGCGTTTTAATTTTTGTCAATGGGCTTTGCAGATGGTACAGAATGATGCTAGTTTTTTTCGATATGTACTTTTCTCAGATGAAAGTCAATTCTACAGCGATGGACAGCTCAATAGACATAACTGTCATTATTGGTCGGACGAAAATCCTCACTGTTACAGACCGATGGATCATCAACATCGATGGAGTGTTATGGTGTGGTGCGGAATAGTAAATGGCTATTTAATTGGACCCTACTTTTTTGATGGAAACGTTGACAGACATACATACTTAGAGTTGTTACGGGACCATTTACTAGGACTATTGGAGAACGTTAACTTAGCAACAAGACAAAGAATGTGGTTTCAACAAGATGGTGCTCCGCCACATTTTTCACTCATCGTACGTGAGTTTTTGAACTTACAATTCAATGAGAGATGGATTGGAAGAGGAGGTCCAATCGAATGGCCCGCCTGCTCACCAGATCTAACATCACCTGATTTCTTTCTATGGGGTTATATTAAAAATGTAGTGTTTGCTCAGCGACCTACAACAAGAGAAGATCTGATGGAAAGGATTCGGACAGCCGGCGCAGCCATTTCTCGAGAAACTTTGCTCAAAACTGTAGACGGTTTTGAAAGACGTCTACGTTTGTGTCTTGAAGCTAATGGAGAGCATTTTGAACATTTCATCCGTGGCTGATTGTAACGCAGGTAGCAATGGTGAGAGGCAAGGGGACTCACGGTAAACAAGCACCCCAAACGTGAGAGGCAAGGGGACTCACGGTAAATAAGCACCCCAAAGGAAACAGAACTTACTACGTCCACGTCGTTTCCGGGTAACGCTAAAAGTAAGATTCTAAGAGCTTTTTAAACAGTTACCCTTCATTCTACTTCTCTTCAAAAGACTTTTTTTCACTTTTAACCTTTAAATGACCTTGACAATTTACCTGCAGGTCAACATGGTCAAGGTGGTTCACATTTTTACATTCTATCGACTTGTTAAAAGCATCTTAAAGGTTTGCTATTCTCAGAACATCAATTAATTTCAAAAAAGGGCATATGACCGTTTTTTAAACAATTTACCTTGATATTTGACCTTTCGAAGGTCACAAAAGCAAATTTCTCATAAGACATTTTTGACATAAAATTTTCCGCTCTTTTCAAATCCGGAGTCTAAAATAGGGGTTTCCATTTCAAAAAGTCATCTTGACCCTCAAATGACCTTCAAAATTGACCTCAAGGTTAAAATTGATGGTACAGTCCTCTGTCCCCCTTGGTCTTGGTTAACCTTTGTCCGAACCATTTTTTCGTAGATAAAGTATTTTAGAAGATATTTGGGGTATACCATTAAGCCATTTCCCTTTCAGGGTAGGCGTGACACTACCCGATTCGGGTAGTGTTTCTAGGTGGATAGTTTTCTTGTAGTTATAAATAACTACAAGTTTGGGCTCACCACACCCATAATATGCCAACAGCACACAGTATTCTCGAATAATCACCCATCCAAGTACTAACCGCGCCCAACGCTGCTTAACTTCTTAATTTAAAATTAATTATTAATATATATATATATATATATATATAATATAATATATATAATATTATTATTATTATTGATTAGCGATTCGAACTCGAAAGTTCATCGCCTCATCTACCCGAAACCGCCACACATCTCTATCCTGTGCATCCTCCATCCAGTTTAAGTAATCATGTCCTAGTTCTTTTAGATCATCCCTTACATTTTTCTCCCATCTGATTCTCGGTCTGCCTCTAGGTCTCTTACCAATCGGTTTCCCTCTTAAAACTTGCGCCACTGTTCTTTCATTGCCCATTCTTGCTACATGCCCCGCCCATCTTAGTTTACGCGCTTTCATTACTCTATTAATATTTGCTGACCCGTAGAGAGCGTGTAGCTCATCATTATGCAGTTTCCTCCATTCACCAGTCTCTTCGTCCCTCTTTGGACCATAGATTTTTCTAAGTACTTTATTTTCAAAAACTCTAAACCTATTCTCCTCTCCTTTCGTCAGCGCCCACGTTTCACACCCGTACATAACGACCGGCATTATTATTGTTTTGTAAATTCTTACTTTGATGTTTCTAGATAGCAATCGCGATTTTAGTAGTGTGTTTGCTGCATAGTAGCACCCATTGCCAGCGTGCAGCCGTGCGTTGATTTCCGTTTTAATATTATTTTTGCTAGTTATAATAGACCCGAGGTATTTAAACTCGTTAACCCTTTCGAATTTCATATTTCCGGCCATAAGATCCCCGCCTACATTACTTTGTTCGGACCTGACGACGGTCATATATTTTGTCTTTGTTTCGCTAACTTCCAAACCAATATCTTTGGCTTTTGTGATCAAGATCTCTGCGTTTTTAGCTACGGTTTCTTTATCATCCCCTAGTAAGTCGAGATCATCCGCATACCCAAGAATTTGTATTATCCCATTGAGGGTAGCACCGATCGGATTCACTTGTACTTGTCTGACCACGTATTCTAAAACTAAGTTGAAAAGGACGCACGAAAGTGCATCCCCCTGTTTCAGGCCATCGCGGATCGAAAACTCTTCCGATAAACTTCCGTTTGCACGTATTCTATCCCTACTGCCGCTTAAGCAAATTTCGATAAGTCTAACTAATTTTCTTGGTACACCCAAGAACTCTAGGATCCAGTACATTCGTTCGCGTATAATAGAGTCGTAAGCTTTTTTGAAATCGACAAATAGCTCATGCACTACTTCATTAAATTCCCATTTCTTTTCTAACAGTTGTCTAATTGTAAACATTTGATCGCTTGTAGATCGGTTTCGGCGGAATCCACACTGGTAATCCCCAATGATTTCCTCGGCAAAAGGAGTTAGTCTACTTAAGATTACATTGGACAGGATCTTATAACATGAAGGCACAAGTGAAATTCTCCGATAATTGTTACAATTCGTTTTATCGCCTTTTTTAAGGATAGGAATAATAATAGAGGTATTCCATTCCTCCGGCATGCGTTCTGTTTTCCAAACTGCGCGTATTAATTTACAAATTTGCCTTGTGAGGCAAGGGCCTCCATTTTTTATCAGTTCTGACGGTAGGTCGTCGATGCCCGCGGCTTTGTTATTTTTTAACTTCTTTATGGCCATTTCTATTTCTATATCAGTAGGATCATCAATTAATAGATCAACAGTGTGGATTTCACCGAGATTACCTTCAACGGGGGCTTCGCGTACATTTAATAACTTATCGAAATAGTTTTTCCATAAATTCAGTCTCTCTGTCGCATCGGCTACTAGATTGCCATTTTCGTCCCTCATTACTTCCGTTCTACTTTGAAAGCCTTTCCTTATAAAATTGATTCCCCTGTACATCTCACGCGGGTTATTTTGTTTATTATGCGTTTCTATTGCTAGTATTTTATTCTTTTCGCACTCCCTTTTCTTGGATCTATAAAGCCTATTTGTACTTTTACTAATCTCGAGATACTTCTTATGTGTTTGATCGCACTTATTTTGTAAACTAATTAGTTTGGCCTTCCGACGTTTTTCAAACCAAAGTTTGCACTCTTCGTCAAACCATGGTTTGCTTTTGGTTACTTTCTTTAAACCTATAGTAAGTTTCGCGGCTGTCTTTATCGCCTTTTTCATATTGCTCCACAGGGTTTCCGAGTCCTCCACGTAATTATCGTTATCGTCTCTCTGTTCTTGGAGAACGTCGAAACTATTAGAGATCTCAACTTGATAATTTAATATTTCTGTTGGTGTTTTAAACTTATCTATATTGAAACGAACTGTTGGCTCTGTGCGGCTTCTTTTGTTACTTAACGCTAGCCTAGATCTTAGTTTTACCATCACGAGAAAGTGGTCTGAATTTAAATCCGCTCCCCTGCACGATCTTATATCGAGAATGTTTGTATGACGTCTTCTGTCAATTAGAACGTGATCAATCTGATTGCGAGTGTGACCATCTGGTGATGTCCAGGTGGCCTTATGTATATTTTTATGCTTGAAAAATGTGCTTTTGACAACGAGGTTCTTTGAAGCTGCAAAGTTTATTACTCTAGTCCCATTATCATTACTGACGTCATGCAAACTTTCCGACCCTATTGTAGGCCTATACATCGGTTCTTTTCCAATTTTCGCGTTGAAATCTCCCAATACTATTTTTGCGTCATACGTTGTGAACTTGTCAAAAACCTGTTCGATTGTTTCGTAAAAAAGATCCTTAGTATCTTCGTCTTTGTCCTCGGTGGGGCAGTGCACGTTGATCCACACTTGTTTGCTGAAATTACCCTTTAGTACAATATATGATAACCGATCGTTAATGAATTGAATGTCGATAACCGCTTGCGAAATTCGTTTATTAATGAGAAAACCGGTTCCCAGTCTGAACCCCTTAGCTCCCCCATAGTGAAAAGTATAGTCATCCTTATAAATTGACGCGAAATCGCCCGGCCAGCAGGTTTCTTGAAGTGCTATTAAGTCAGTATCGTATTTGATTGCTATCTCAATGAGTTCGCTAAATCCGCCAGTATTTAGACTACGCGCGTTCAGAGTTCCCGCCCTTAGATATTTTACGGTAGTTTTTTGTTGTTTCAAGTTAGCCATGGTAGTTTCGTGGAAATCCGCACGTTAGGATCCTATTCCGATCGTAGGTGAGTCCACCGTCCCAGAAGTGATAACCCCCATACCTCTCTGGGTCTAAGTATGGGAGCTTTCCGACTTTGACAAGGACCGTGTCAACTTGTCGTCAGACACATTACAGTTTCATCCTCGTATCCTAACATCCCCCTGCAAGGCAGCGCGCCTACTGGCATCAATACCCCTCTGGCCCTGTGCAGGCGAATCATTCCACACATCCCTTGCGGGCAGTGTCATCGCTGCGGTGTCCAATGGGGTAGCAGGATTTTTCCCTTACAAGATTTTTAGTTTTGGTTCGGGTATAGTTTCTAGGTGGATACACGCTGCACCTCGGCTTGCCAGAACCCACCCATTGCGTATGAACGCGAATGGGTGAGTCCTCCCAAGTCATGGTTGTCGTGTACCTATTTTCTACCAGTGCTGAGTTCACCACACACACGACTGGTTCCTATCGGCTGTCCGCGACTGCTTATTCTTGTATTCGCAGCTAACCTTAGGGGCTGTTCAGCCTCACGGGCCGTTCCTCTATCCGCAACCTGAGGACGCGCTACGTAGTGGTGACAGGAAACCCACCGAGCAGATATATATAATA
>CAKNYM010020572.1:0-11981 GCA_932195095.1 Andricus curvator | reverse complement strand
TATATATATATAATATATAATATATATAATTAAAATTAATTTAAATTTAACTGCTTTTTTAAAAAAAAGTGTTAAAGAACCACCGCAGGGTGCCCACTGAGAGCAACTGTCATCTAAAAAATGACATCAGTTTCCAGTAGAACCGCGGTATATCACACTTATGGCCACGTCTCACAACCGTGAGATCGGTAGTCACAGGGCACGATGAAATCACAACGACAGGCCGGCGAAACCCTCGTGTGTCTTGAGGACACAAAGCGACCCAAGGATGACAGCTTCCTGCATCCATCTCGCAAGTGCCTTGGCATATTTTTGACACGCAGGTATGGCTTCAAGGCTACGAACCAGTGATAGTTTCGCACCTCCGAGGGACAATTACTTGTACGAAATATTTTAGGTACAGTCGAAAGACTACAGGACGGTCCCATCGCCGGACAGAAAGAGATGGGGAGAAGCCGAGTACAGACTTTCCTCTTCTGTCCTGCGGATCCCGACCAGTATTCCGCCATGTTGACATGCAAGTCGTCGTGTTCCATCGGAAGGAGAGGGAACAAACCATAATCTGGAGAGAGAAAGAGACACTGACCCTCCAAACTACCAGCGTCTCGTACCATCCTTATAGTCCATTTACCGGAAGCCCTGGAGATGGCCGATGGCGCGCAGATCGGGTGAAATCTTTCCAAAATCAACCCCTTTTTAATATTTTACTTAAGGGTTCTGCGTGGAAAAAGTTATAATATTAATAAAGTTTTATTCTGTTTTGGCGGCAGAAATATCGATACGTTCTTCCAGCAAGATGGCGGCCGCCAATAATCCGAGGAGCTGTGATTGACGGAGAACGGCGAGCCACGTGAATGCGACGCTCTGATTCGCGCAACAGGAACGGGCCACCCAGCAAACCTGCTGAATCTGCGTTGCGCGTCGTTTTACTCTCGTTCCGAAACCGAACCATGACAGACGTAAAAAGTCATACCGAAAAATCAAGGAATTGTAACCGAATTTTGAGGAAATTTAAGAATTTCGAAAGAGCCAAAAAAGATACTGAGGAAGTTTGAATACAACGGCGTAAGTTAAAAATTTTGCTTCCTCGCGAAGAAGTTAACTTCTCGATTCTCACGCCTCTGGTGAATTTCTGTCCCGAGTGTTGAGTTTGAAATTTTTAATTCTTGACCGGGATATCGTAACGAGAAGAATGTCCGCGTTGCATCTCGTGGTCGGTGCTAGTTTTCCAAATTAAAAGTTTGGGGAACCGACTACGAATGCAGTTAAGCGTGGAAAGATTTGAGGTTATTTCCTAATAGATCCTTTTATTAAGTTTTTCTTCTTGAAATTTCGAGGTTATAACAAAATTTTTGACCGCGTGGCCAGATGCTATCGTAGTAATGGCGCCGGCGCGCGAGGTAAATCAATTGCACTTGGTCTGTTGTGATTTTCATTCGAAGCTTGATCCCTAAATCTGGATTTTTCTTTTTGTCTAACGGAATTTCGGATTGCGCGGCCATAGACCCTTTTCCTTTCTTAATGGATAATGTGGTAATCGATAATATGGATAATTAAGTGTTTAAAATGGTCCTCTGGAACTTTTAGAATGAGAATAGTTATTTGTGATACAAGTGCACAAAATAGGTGATTGTGTGCGAGTGTGAATTTTGCAGCATAAGCCGGAGGCTCGAAGCGAATGATGCAATCACACGAGTTGCCAATCACCTATGCGCACGTGTATCACACGCTATTTTTTGCAACGCCCGTCCGAAAAAGTTGTCAGGAGGAGGTAACGGAAAATATCTTAAAGCAGAAAAGAAATCCACTCCTTGGATTACATGTTATATCAAAGACTTGATGGAAAGAAAGAGAGAGAAAACGTAGATTGGCTAAAAGAACAAAAAATAGTATTATTCAAGCGGAATTTCGTAAATTGAGAAACTTAGTTAAAACCAAAATCAGGGATTCATACAATCAATATAATTACAATTCTATTAAAAACAGGAATAAAAATGAAAACATCTGGTTTCTCTTAAGACGTCTTGGACTTATTTCTCCAAAACACTTGGCTCCTGATAACAATTTTTCCACCGCAGATCTTTTAACAGCCTTCAACACAAAATCCACACTCCTTGCAAACAGCACTCCTTCCTCGTTCGCAGTTTCCTCTACCTTTGATGATACTAAATTATTCTTTTCTAACATATCGCAATAAACCCTAATTAAAAAACTCTTCGATGTAAAATCAAATGCTCAAGGTTAGCAGTCATTTGTCCTATTCTCTTGCATATCTATAACGCATCTCTACAGGTGGGAATATTTCCTGATACCTGGAAATAGGCGATTATTCGCCCTGTTCCTAAAATATCTAACCCTTCCTCTCCCAAAGATTTCCACCCGATATCCATCCTCTGTGCCTTGTCTGAACCTTTCGAACGCATTGTCCATCAGCAACTTACTGCACATATTGAAAATAACAATTTAATGGACCCAATGCAATCTGGGTTTCGTGCCAGGCATAGTACTCTTACAGGTACACTTAAAGTAACTTCAGACCTTAAATTGGCAATTGATTTTTATATATATTATATATTTATATATATATATATTATATATTTATATATTATATTTTATATTGCATAGAGTGGAGTAAAGAAATTTTGTTGAAAAAAAATTGAAAAAAAAAAAATTGTTGAAGAAAATTTTTTTCTTCAATGTTTGACAAAAAATGTTCTAAAAAAACATGTTGAGAGAAAAAATTGTTGAAAAAAAATTTGGAAACAAAAAAATTGAAAAAAAAATAAAAATTTTGGAAAAAAAATTATTTAAAACAAATTTTGGCGTTTAGGCTCTTTTTCCGGGGGGGGGGGGGGGGGGGCAACAAAACCCGGAAAAACAAAACTTCAATCATTAAAACATTTGTTCAAGTTAAATGTGTTTAAAGGTCTAAAGTACCTCATCTCGAAAGTGCGCATGCGCAACTTTTTCACCAGTGCCTAAAGTAAGCCATCTTCAAACTGCGCATGCGCGAAAAATATTTGCACACAGTCTGCTCAAATAATGTCCTTTACGCAGAATTTAGAAGCATGAAAACGTCAACTTAAGAGATGGGTGTTGCAAAAATAAAGTTTTGAGTTGTCTTTGGTAAATCATATGGTGATACCTGAATTTTTGTTGGCGGCAACGCGGAAGATCTCGACAAAAATAATGCGATTACAGAGTGCTTTTCAGAAATAGATTTGATTAGTGGTATTGTGGAGACGACAGAAATTGCCAATAGAGTTCATTGGGATGGCTTGTATCGATTTGGTCTTATTAGACACATTCATAGATAACGGATCTTCTCGTGTATTGTTAAGAAAATCAGCTTGGGATAAAATAGCAATGATTTCCGGTAGGCAGCTCGATTGTTACAGGACATTTCGTATGATCGTGGCTAATGGCTCTGCGGATACTATTATTAATAAATTCAATTTACTTATCATGATTAACGGAGTTACGCGTACGTGTGAGGTTAGGATAGCAAACAACCTGGGCACAGAATTGATATTCGGTCTGTAGAGTCAGGGGAAGTTTGAAATGGCATTTCTTTCACGTTCGCTTAAGTTCTTTATGCTAGACTTGAGGGCTAGGGCTTGAGCTTTCCTCTCATGAATTTGGCGGCTATGATTGCTGTGACATTGCTACTGACAGGGTTACCCATGCCAGACAGGCGGAGAACGAAGAGGAAGGGGATTAAGAGGAACACCAAAACCCATAAAAGACATGGAGAAGTTCGTAAATCTATATAGACGGTGGTCGCTTCCCGAGGAGCGTCAGGGCGACCCTGGCGCCACCGCTGGGATGGCAGAATTCAAGCTGGTGGTGGTGAGCTGTGTGGCTACTGTCCAGCCAGAACATCGACAACAGGTGGTAAGCAGAACATCAACTGCGCCTGCGGTGGATTTTTCGGCTGGAATTCCACAGCCGACCTCTTCCACAGGAATGCCACTACAGCGCATCAACTTCCTAACTTATCATGATGAGTACTTGATGCCCTGCCAATTCGAACACGAGACGGGAGCGACCATTACTTCCCTCGACGGGATAGCCTTTCACGAAAACTTTGTAGCGAATTTCCCGTAAATGAGGACAGTAATCGAAGACGACGTTGAATAGCGAAGGCGTTAAATTATAGATAGGAACCTCCACCCTAGAAAAACCATCAACCGGCTAAGAGCCGAGGTTGAGACTGCATTCCGCCAGCAACTCCAGGGTGCTCAGGCCAAAAAAAGGATTAAGTGGACGCCGGAAATGAATGGAGACGTGATCAGATGTCACCTTCAGGTAACTGCGCAGGGAGGAACCATCAGGGGCGAACAACATCGTCTCTTCGCAAATCTTCATCCCGAGCTATCCCATAGAGTGACTGAACAACATCTTGCTGATCAACTAAGATTCATCAGGCAGCGCCATCTTATATCCGAGGTCGAAATAAGTAACATAGAGAAACAGGTTCAACAGCAATTAGCAGCACCAGTAGCGCACCCCGCAGATGTGGTGCAAGAGGAGGTTCATATATCCGTGACACGAGATGCTATGGACGAGCGGGGGCCGGATCAGGGGGATGTAGCAGGGCAACTGTCTCATGGTCGACGATCGTTAGGCTTGCAGCCGCCGGAGCCTGCCCCTGCTCCTGCTGAATTCATTGAAGTGCTCGGTAAGGAAAGCCTGCCATCCCGATCCTGTAGCCCGCTCCTTCAAGGGGAAATCTGGTATACGGATGGCTCCAGGGGAGAGGGAGGTTCAGGAGCAGGAATCTACGACAGCAAGGGAGGGAGGGGGATAAGGATCCCGCGACACTAAGTGCAATAGGGAAACCAGAAATAACATCAGAACTGGTTTAGGAAGGCAAAAAGACATTAAATCAACTTGCAGAAAGAAAAAATGTGGCTCTCATATGGGTCCCTGATCACACAGGGATCAAGGGCAACGAAAAGGCGGACCAGTTGGAAAATACGGCGCAGCAAGTGAATACATAGGACCGCAACCGGGACTAGGAATAGCGTCTTGCTGTGTCGAGATGGCCATTAAAAGCTGGATCCGAACAAAACACCGGGAATACTGGGAACAAATCCAGGAGTGCCGTCAGGCGAAATCCATCCTGGGTCACACCTATAGGATGGACAGAGCCAGGGAAATCTTGGGCTCACCCAAGAAATATATAAGGACAGTGATACGGGTCCTAACTGGGCACAACCACGTAAACTATCATGTGCACAAAATGGGGTATAACCTTACGGCAGAGTGCAGGGAGTACGGCAGAGATGACGCAACATCCCTGCATGTATTATGCCAGTGCTCGGCGTTAGCTAGGCTCAGGCAACAAATCCTCCGGGCCCATTTCCTGGAACCTGAGGAAATTACAACGCGAACAGTAGGCGACATACTGGGCTTTATTAAGAGGTCTGGGGTCAACTGCTTAGAGCGAATAGGTAAGGGTGTGGCGCAATAGGCTTTATAGCTTGAGCGCCAGGGCAGCTTTTCATAGGCTTCCCGCCCGTCTCAAAATTAACTAACTAACTTGCTGCAGGCGCAGACTCTTGCATATTGTGCTACGGTCGCGTATGCCAGGATTATGAGCATAAAATACAGAGGCCAAGCTACTAATCCCTATGCCCCAAGAAAGATGTCAGACCCTCCATGAAAGTTTCGACTTCAAGGCGAGATTAGTAAAATAAGCGCAAAACTGGGACGGTTGTACCAATTTCAAAAGGGCAATCGGTCTCAGAGACTGACTTGCCACATGGAAGAGATCCTTCGCCCACATAGCATCAGTTCAAGAAAATCTACGAACCTGGACGAAGTGATTTACTATCTTAGACAGAGGACAAGACTCCAAATTATTGTGAACCACCTAAGGAATGAATAATCTATCCATCTCCACCTCCGATGTGACTTGTATCCTAAAGAAGGCTAAGAACTGAAAAGCGCCGGGTGTGGCTGTGGTGCACAGCTTCTAGTACAAATACCTAGAGGTTATACACCCCGCCCTTTCTGGGGTTCTTCAAAATATCTCTTTTATGACGGAGGGCGTAACGTATATGACACCTGAAAAGGTAGATGCTGGTAGTCCTAGTGATTACCGACCAATCACCTACCTCTCGACCCTCTATAAGTGTATCACAGCTATTATTTCTGACTTCGTCTATAAATATTGTGAGGAGAACAACGTCCTTTCCGAAGAACAAAAAGGTTGCTATCAAGGCTCCCGTGGTTGCAAGGATTAAGTCACGATTGACAGTGCGGTTGTGTTGCATGCGAAACACCAACAACGCAATTTTCACATGGCCTATATTGACTACCAACAGGCGTTTCCCTCAATACCCCACGATTATTTACTTGAGGTCCTTAAGACATATTAGATCTATCCGCACGTTATCCAATTCCTGGATCACGCTATTCACACGTGGTGCACAAGGATTAAATGTTTCTGTCGTGGGATGATGAGGGATACCCGGTCCTTGCCCATGAAACGAAGAATCTTCCAAAGTGATTCATTCAGCGCACTATGGTTTTGTTTAGCTTTGAACCAACTAAGTTGGACACTCAAAAACACATCCTATGTTTTCTAAATTGGGGTGGGAGTGGCTGAGTCCCAAATCACTAACCTCCTGTACATGGACGACATAAAGGTTTATGCAAGCTCAGAGTCAGAACTGAACAGCCTACTTAACATCTTGCTGCAGTTCTCCTATGCCATCAGGATGTCTCTGGGTTTGGCCAAATGCAGAAAACAGCTAAATTTTATTTAAATTTTAACTGAAGCTAAATTTTATTTGAATTTAACTAAATTGTATATAAATTACAAATTTAACAAAATTGTATTTAAATTTTAGGTTTGATTAAATTTTATTTAAATTTAAGTAATCGTATTTACATTTTAAATTTAACTAAACTTTATTTAAATTTAAATGTACCTAAATTTTATTTAAAAGTAACTAAATTGCATTGAAATTTTTAATTTAACTAAATCGTATTTAAATTCAACTAAATTTTATTTAAATTTCAAATTCTACTAAATTTTATTTTAATTTTAAATTTAACTAAATTTTATTTGAATTTTAAATTTAACTACATTTTATTCAAATTTGGAATTTACCTAAGCTGATTTTAATTTTAAATGTACCTACATTTTTCTTCAATTTTATTTAAAATTCGTATTTTGATTATATTCTAAATTTAACGTTTTTTACATTTAAAAAAATTTTATTTAAATTTTAACTACACTTCCTTTTATTTAGATATAACTCAATTGTATTTCAATTTAACTGAATTGTATTTAAATTTTACATTTAACTAAATTGCATTTAAATTTCAAACTTAACTAAATTGTATTTAAAGTTTAAGTTTAACTAAATTTTATTTAAATTTAACGAAATCGTATTGAGGGCTTCCGTTTCCAGTACCGATAGAGGTTACATGGTGTTTTTCGTGTGCGATTATTTTTTGGCTGGAGAGAAGTGAAAAGTTGAGACAGTACGGTGAGGGTGTGGTGAGTAAGGGGACTGGGGTGAAAGTGCAAGTGTGGATGAAGGGAGAAGGAGTGGAGGTGGCTGCACATTGCCAAAAGAAACTAGTATAAGAGGGTGAGTTTTGGGTAAGTTTTTTAAAGTTTGGGGTTGTGATGGTAAGTGAAGGTTGGGGAAGGGAGGAGACAGGGGAGGGGGAGTTAAGGCTAACGGTCGGTTAACACGAAATAGCAGCATGCTGGTTACGCGGAGTCCACAGCGTGTTTCCAGAAGGAGAAAGAGGGAATTTTGTGAGAAGAGTGAAGCAAATAGAGATAGCGATAGCAAAGAGAGAGAGGATAGCGTCGTAGACGAGGCAAGAAGTGAGGAGAGCGCAGATGAGACGTTCGCTACGCCTTTGAACCCCGCAGCAACGGCAGAGTCTAGTTCAGGAAGGGGTCATTGGCGCGGGAGGCCCACTAATTTAGAAAGACTTAGATCGAGGAGTTCGGGGTCGAGGGATCTTCTACATAGGTGGCAACAGTCGGCGAGCGTGATTAGCAGCGAGAGCATGAATGGTGAAGGGGAGAAAACGGGGGACGATAAAAGGAAAAGAGAACGGGTGGGTGAAGATGCGGTGAGGGGCAATGAAACAAAAAAAGTTAAGACAAAAAGAAGAACACCGGAGAGAGATAGGGATGAAGGGAATATGTTTCGAAAAATTAGAAGCTCTTATGAAGGGATTTAGAAAGGAGACTTGCGGAAGATTTTATGAGACTTGCGGAAGACTGAATGATATACTGAGGCCAGAGGAAGAGGTAAAAGACAAAGTAAGAAAAGTGAGACAAAAGTGGGATGAATTATGGAAAGGAGAGAAAGAGAAGGTATGGAACAAATTGAAAAACATAGAGAATAGGCAGAAAGAGAATGGGGAGGATAGAAAAAGGTATATGAAATTGCTGGAAGAGACAGTGAGCAAACTAGAACTAAGGAATGAGCATAAGGCGGAAGAGAAAGGGAGTTTGAAAGAAGCGAGCGAGTGTGAGGGGGTTATGCATCAGCAGAATGAAAGGTGGCGCTTGAGACTGATTGAGGTTGAAAGGAGAATGGAAGGGGAAGAGAGAGCGAAGAGGAAAAAGAATATAATAGTGAAGGGTTTGAAAGTGGACAGTGAAAAGGAAGAGATTGGGAAGCTGATGAGAGACATCGGCGCACAAGTCAGAGTGGAATGGATAAGAAGACTAGAAGGGAAGGATGAGGGGGGAAAATGTATGTTTTTAGTGAAATTAGGGAGTGAGGAGGATGAATATGAAGTTATGGAGAAGAAGTTATTGGAAGAAAGAAATGAAAGAATCGAAGAAGATCTGACGTGGCGGGAAAGGAAAAGGAAGTGGATAATCGAGCTATATGGATTTGGGACGATAAAGTAGAAGATCTGAGGGCGAGTAGAAAACGTGTAGTGAATGAAGGGGGCAAGGAAGAGGAAGAGGGGAATGCAAGTATCACGGGGGGTTTTAAAACGACAAGAGGACTTTGGGGAGAATTGCAGAAGTGGGATTTGATAATGATGAGTGAGACGTGGGAAGATGAGAAGGAGTGAAAAGGCATGAAAGGAATATTACCGAAAGCGTATGAATGGAAGATGCAAGCAGCGAAAAAGGAGCATGTGAAAGGGAGAAGAATGGGTGGCATGATGTCAGGGGTAAGAAAGGAACAGATGATGGAGGGAGAACCGGGAGAGTAAGAAAAGGACGGAACAATGGTTAGAAGAATAAAATTAGGAAAAGTTATTGTGGATGTAGTATGCGTGTACAGGAGAAGAGGAGAAGAGGGAGCATGGAGAACAGTAAGGAAATGGACAGAGGAAAAAGATGATAGGTTGTTCCTAATAGGGGGAAGGCATGAATTCATGGATCGGGGAATACAAAGGGGAATGAAGAAGGGGAATATACATACGCGGGTATAAGGAACACCGTCATAGATTACATTCTGGCAGAAGAAAGAATAAGGAAGTTGATGGTTAAAATGGAAGTGGAGGAATGAAAGACAGGGCTAGTAGTACCGTTGATTAAGAAAGGAGAGGATAAAAGGGTAGAGGATTATAAAGCGATCACACTAATGACGGTGGGATATAAGATTTATGCGGAAATGCTTAAAGGAAGTTAGAGAGGCAGGTGAAAGAAAAGGGAAGTATACCACACAATAAAACGGTTTTTAGAAAAGGGATGGCCACCATAGATAACATCTACGTGCTCAACTATCTAGTCCATAGGAACCTAGGGCGAAAGAAAGGGAAACTATTCGCACTATTTATCGATCTAAAGGCAGCATTTGACTCAGTTAACAGGAGGGTATTATAGGGAGCCATGAGAGAGAGGAGTAGAAGAAGGATTAATAGAGAGGATAAAATAAATATTTGTGGCAAACAAGATATGGGTGAAGATAGGAGACAAGAAAGGAGAGAAATTCTGAGCATGAATGGGGCTCAGGCAAGGGTGTCCATTGAGCTCACTTCTATTTAATATTCTTCAGGCAGATTTAGAGGAGAAGTTGGAGAGGAAAGGAAAAGGGGGAACAACATTAGGAACAGGCAAAGTGTACTCACTAGCATATGCAGATGATGCAGTACTAATAGCGGATGATGAAAGAGGTATGAATCTGTTGATGAGAGTGTTCGAAGACTATGTGAGAGACAACGGTTTAACAGTGAATGTGAACAAAACTAAGATGATGTGTTTCATAAATAAAAGGGGAAGATTAGAGTATGAATGAAAGATAAATAGCGTGGTAATGGAATTGGTGGATGAGTTTTGCTACCTAGGATTTTGGTTCGAGACGAGAGGAGGAAGTGAGCTGCAGGTGAGAAACAGATTAGAATGCGCGAGTAAAGTGATGGGAAAAGTATGGGGCATAGGAAAAAGAATGTTCAAGGTCGACTGGAAGATGACAGTCTCGATGTTTGATGTGTTAGTATGGTCAGTGTTAATGGTGGTGGTTAATGATGGTTAGGCAAGTGAAAAGAGCCCGAAGTTTCGAAGAGAAACTAAGAAGGGGAAAGGAAAGCAAAATTGCACAAGCATGTGCCCGGGAATTTATGTTTAAAGAGAGGAGGGGCAACGTGGGGCGTTCAAAATGGGAGGATGAGAGATATGTAATGAGGTTTGAATGGGGTATGCAAGTTAGGGGTAGAGAGTGGGAGGAAATAGGGGAAGAGATTAAGGCAAGGGGAGGAAAGATGTGAAAAAATCGCTGATTCAAGGTATAACAGCTGGTATAGAATGGTGAAGAGGCAGGGAGGACCAGAGTACCTGCAAAAGATTAAAAAGGAGAGCAAATAGAATAGAGTGGTGAGATTCAGAATGGGAGAGGGTGTAAGAGCATATAGGTATTGGATGACTGAAAAAGAGAATCTGTGGGGAGAGCATAGAAGATAGGGTAAAATGGATTCTGAATGAAAATGGTCAGGGGGAGGAATGGATGAAGAAGCTGGAAGAGCTGAGAAAGAGAGCTGGTTGCACAGGGTAGGAAAAAAGCCAAAAAATGACTCCTAAAGAAGGAAAATTACGAAGTAGTGTTGCGGATTAGAGTCCATCTATAAGATTGATAGTGGTAATAGGGAATGAAAGCCCAGGGCAAAGTCGCAAGCGTTTAGAATTAAGAATAATAATCTACGACAATATGTAGCAAATAGTTAATAAGATAGTATAAGGCTTGTTTGTAAGAATACATGTAATGGTTATGTAAAGACTCTGAAACCCATAAAAGGGAGAGAGTATAAACAAATAAGGAACTAAATCGAAATGGCGAAAAAAAGGGAAAAGAAGATGGCGTCGTGACTAAAGATCGCTCGTGTACGCGCTCCCAGTATTTTCGTGCCAAAAAGTCCTAAGAACATCTAAGGGAATATTGAAAGTGACCTGGGCATACACGGAAAAAGGTGTAATTTTGTGTTAATAATAGAATCCCCAGATCGCGGTGAGTGCGAAACGTGTGGAAGACGTTCCTGGTGCGTGGCGTTACATAACCTTTCAGCAAGGGAATGTAGCTTACTGTTTATTGTTTTCGTGGGTGTGTGTTAATTTTTAGTGGTTTTATGCAAGGATTATTGTGAAGGGATCATCCGCAATTTAATAAGTAGACAATAGGTTTACCATAAAACGTTGAATTGACACGTTACATTATCACAAAGGAAAACTGGAAGTGGGATCCTACCTAAAAACATCGATCGACTCATACCTTCATTACAGCGTCACCTATATAGGAACATACATAAGCGCGATTGAGACAGGATGGCAAACAACACAAACACAGGCAATCAGCTGTTGAACGCTCCTTCCATCTGTAGTCGTGGACATTGCCGCAAACCCATTGAGCAAGATGAGGCGAAATGTACAGGATGTCAGCTGAGTTACCACCATGATTGTGCTGAAAAGCTAAGAAAACTTCCTGATGGGAAAATCGAAAGATGTTGCGGCTCCAGATCTGGATCGCCGGGGGGCTGTGACAGAG
>CAKNYM010020567.1:387-18096 GCA_932195095.1 Andricus curvator | reverse complement strand
TAGACCATTTTACAATGTTTAAGATTCACATAAAATGAAATTTTTTCGGAACATTAACAATTTTATTGACGGAACTTAGAAATTTGATCCTGAACTTTGACATTTTTTTAATAACAATTTTTTTCAAACTTTCGTGTAAGGTTTGGTTTTAAGGTGTTTCAGACCATTATACAACGTTGAAGATTGACATCAAATGTGATTTTTTCTGAACATTTAAAATTTTCAATGACGGAACTTAGAAATTTCATCGTGAACTTTGACAATTTTTAATAACAAATTTTTTCAAACTTTCATGTGAGGTTTGGTTTTAAAGTGTTTTAGACCATTTTACAACGTTTAAGATTGACATAAAATGTGTTTTTTTCTGAACATTTAAAATTTTTAATGACGGAACTTAGAAGTTTGATCGTGAACTTTTACAATTTTTTAATACAAATTTTTTTCAAAACTTTCGTGTAAGGTTTGGTTTTAAGGTGTTTTATACCATTTTACAACGTTTAAGATTGAAATAAAATGTAATTTTTTCTGAAAATTTAAAATTTTCATGACGGAACTTGAAAATTTGATCGTGAACTTTGACAATTTTTTAATATCAAATTTTTTCAAACTTTCGTGTAAGGTTTGGTTTTAAAGTGTTTTAGACCATTTTACAACGTTTAAGATTGACATAAAATGTAATTTTTTCTGAACATTTAAAATTTTATTGACGGAACTTAGAAATTTGATCCTGAACTTTGACATTTTTTTAATAACAATTTTTTTCAAACTTTCGTGTAAGGTTTGGTTTTAAGGTGTTTTAGACCATTTTACAATGTTTAAGATTCACATGAAATGAAATTTTTTCTGAACATTAACAATTTTATTGACGGAACTTAGAAATTTGATCGTGAACTTTGACAATTTTTTAATTACAAATTTTTTCAAACTTTCGTGTGAGGTTTGGTTTTAAAGTGTTTTAGACCACTTTACAACATTTGAGATTGACATAAAATGCGATTTTTTCTGAACATTTAAAATTTTTAATGACGGAACTTAGAAGTTTGTTCGTGAACTTTGACAATTTTTTAATAACAAATTTTTTCAAACTTTCGTGTAAGGTTTGGTTTTAAGGTATTTTATACCATTTTACAACGTTTAAGATTGACATAAAATGTAATTTTTTCTGAACATTTAAAATTTTATTGACGGAACTTAGAAATTTGATCCTGAACTTTGACATTTTTTTAATAACAATTTTTTTAAACTTTCGTGTAAGGTATGGTTTTAAGGTGTTTTAGACCGTTCTACAATGTTTAAGATTCACATAAAATGAAGTTTTTTCTGAACATTAACAATTTTATTGACGGAACTTAGAAATTTGATCGTGGCCTTTGACAATTTTTTAATAACAATTTTTTTCAAACTTTCGTGTAAGGTTTGGTTTTAAGGTGTTTTAGACCATTTTACAACATTGAAGATTGACATAAAATGTGATTTTTTCTGAACATTTAAAATTTTTAATGACGTAACTTAGAAATTTGATCGTGAACTTTGACAATTTTTAATAACAAATTTTTTCAAACTTTCGTGTGAGTTTTGGTTTTAAAGTGTTTTAGACCATTTTACAACGTTTAAGATTGACATAAAATGTGATTTTTTCTGAACGTTTAAAATTTTTAATGACGGAACTTAGAAGTTTGTTCGTGAACTTTGACAATTTTTTAATAACAAATTTTTTCAAACTTTCGTGTAAGGTTTGGTTTTAAGGTATTTTAGACCATTTTACAATGTTTAAGATTGACATAAAATGTGATTTTTTCTGAACATTTAAAATTTTAATGACGGAACTTAGAAATTTGATCGTGAACTTTGACAATTTTTTAATAACAAATTTTTTCAAACTTTCGTGTGAGGTTTGGTTTTAAAGTTTTTTAGACCATTTGACAACGTTTAAGATTGACATAAAATGTGATTTTTTCTGAACATTTAAAATTTTTAATGACGGAACTTAGAAG
Source organism: Andricus curvator (assembly GCA_932195095.1). Classification (NCBI taxonomy): domain Eukaryota; kingdom Metazoa; phylum Arthropoda; class Insecta; order Hymenoptera; family Cynipidae; genus Andricus; species Andricus curvator. Next base: position 16,102 of record CAKNYM010020567.1, on the reverse strand, counting down.
TTTGATCGTGAACTTTTACAATTTTTTAATAAAAAATTTTTTCAAACTTTCGTGTAAGGTGTTACGAGATGTAACGCCCTATTTTATTATTATATATATATAACGACTTGGGGGAAGTTCGCTAAAAACTCATTTTAACATCTATTTGTTGTACCACTTCCGGTGAAGATCAGCTACCAAGAGTTAAGAATGCTTTAACTCTTCAACTGTACCACTTCCGGTGGAGTTCAGCTACCAAAGGATACAGACAGCCAATAAATCTGATATGAATAGTGTCCCTGTTAAGCAAACACACTTACCGGGGAGGTCAACTAACCAAGCGGAATTTCCAAATACGAAGCATAAATGTTGGAGGAAATAGCAACCCATAAAACATAGACGAATCCTCTAACCAATCACCAGGTCCACTTCCTGTCGTTGGGTCACCTAAATGAAGAACAAGATACGAGACCACTGGTGGAGGAAGGTTCATATATAAAACCCCAATAAACCCCAGCGGGCAGTCACGTTTTTACCTCAGACTTAGTGCAGTCATAGTTCAGTTGCGAGTAGCTCTTAGATAATTTTTACCCCGGTCTTCTATCCGACGGTCACATTCTACGCTTGTAGTAAAACATCCTTTCCGTAAATTCCAACGATTGGAAACAAAGGTTGTATTGTGTTATTTTCGAAGGATTGTAATTTAAAAATATCGAACAGTGTGTGACAAGTTTATTACCTTGGGATTACTGTGTTTGTACGGAACTAATTCCTCTCAGCTTCAAATCAACTTGAGAAAGTGAGTAAGAAATATTGTAAAACAACATACGATCTCCTCTCCAAAATCTAAAAAGATCATTAGGTGATTTATACTTTCAGTTGCTCTCATCAAATTTCTTCCTGATTAATAAATAAGTGTATAACTAACTTGTGTAGTATTATCATTGGCATCCTCATCCCACTAGAATAATTTATTCTGACAAACGAGGAATTAGGGAAAAAATAAAGGGAATTGATTGATCAAATAATAGGATACGAATAATATTTCTTGTTTAATTACTTAGGACATAACATATTCCCTTTATATTTTTGGTGCATCGGCCGGGAAATCAAAGCCAATGATATAATATAGAAATAATTTTGAATATTTATCGTCTAAGGAAAATTTTCTGTTAGCTAATTTTTGACGTACTTATTTTTGCAAAACTCTATTAAATATTTAATTTTTTTTCAATCAAAAAAAAAATTATAAACACGATCAATTTTGGAGAGGCTTCATTCTTTATTTATTACCATTTTATTATTAAGTTCTTTTTCTGTTGAATTAAATATTTATACACATTGATATATCTATGCACTACCATTTATGACTATTTCCATAGACCATATTGTATTTTAATATTAGTGACATTCTTTCAAAAACATATGTATATAAATTTCCAGTTCATTTATTTATCTTATTTAAAAACCTTTAAAGGTACATTGTATATAAAATTTTTTATTTTGCAAAAACGTCACTAATTTATGTAAACATATTTCTTTTATTTTTTCTACATATGCATGATGTGATAAATGTCTGACCCAGATCCCAATGATAAAACCCAACGTTTAACTCGTTCTCAAACTAAAAATAACCCAGATTTAATTAAAAAAGTACTTGAAAATCAAGAAATTAAAAAGAAACTAAGAAAAGCAATTGCATATAAAATTAGCGAATCTTCAATATCAAAAGTTGTGCATAGCCCTGTAGTAAATTTAAGAAAAAAATCTGATTCAAGCAGTGACGAATTAAATGAATCCAATTCAAGCGACACAATAACTGAAGAAAATATATTTAGTTCTACACAAAATTCTTTTCAAGAGCACGTAAATACTGAATCTAATAGTACTGTTCAAAATCCTGAAGAAAGTAACAATGAAATTTTAGGTTCTCATAATAGTAATCAATTTCATAACGAACCTGAGAATTCCTTTTTAAATACAATCGAAAATCCCAATTTTCACGTTCAAAAACAATTAACTTCACCTGTAAATTCAACCAATGATACAGTTACTGAAATAGAAAGTGATTTAACTGTAACCAACGATAACGAAGTTTTATCTAATAATCAGTACAATATTACTAGTATTTTCCCAGGAATTTCAGATGATAACCAATTAAAACCCAGTGAACCTCCTATAAATGTAAAATCTGAGTTGCCTCAAACAACATCATCTGCTATTTTTAAAAATAATCAAACACCCCTCAAAATGTCAATTCCAAGTAATCAAAATGTTTCTCTCCGCGATGCTCTTGAAATTGTACCGATTTTTGATGGGAAAAACATCCCCCTTTCAATATTTATTGAGGGATGTGAAGAAGCGAAGGGAATGCTTCCAAACAATCCATTAATTGAGGAAAATCTCGTTAAATTAATCCGTAGTAAAATTATCGGGGAAGCAAGGAAAGGAATTTATGGGAATACTTATACTACAGTTGATGGGCTAATCGAAAGATTAAAAGCACTATATGCACCGGCAAAGTCCGTTTATCAATTGCAAGGGGAGTTAGGAGCAATGTTTATGTGGGAAAATGAGAATGTATTATCATACGCTTCCAGAATTATGGAAGCCGCAGAAAGAATTTTTGACGCACATAAAATTAGCAATAAAAATACACTTGATGAAAACTTTAAAAAAGGTTTAGAAAGAACAGTAGTCGAATGTTTCACTCGCGGTTTAAGGCCAGAACTAGAGATAAGGATAGGGGAAGCAAATACCCTTCAAGGAATCACGGATAAAGCATTAGAGGTAGAAAGAAGATTAGCAGGAAGAGCTGAATTGAGGAAAGAAAACCCGATTAAAACATCGCAAAAGGAGTTAGAATCATATACAAGAAACACTAGGGAATTCGCAAAAACTCATAAAATTAATATAGCGCAAGAGGAAGTTGTAATATGTCAATATTGTGGGAGAAGAGGGCATACCGCGTCATCATGTTTCCAAATAAATAAACCACAAAATCCATTTAATCAAAGAGCAATCACAAATTACAGTACCCCCCAGTATTTTTTACGAGATAACAATTATGGTGGGCGAACACAGAATCAATTTCAAAATCGACAGTGGAATCCACAAAATTCAAGGCAATTTGAAAAACAACAAACGTATCCACCAAATCAAGGCCAATACCAACAGCAACAATATCCATTCCAAAGTCGACAAAATCAATTTCAGACTCAATCGCGAGATCGACTGTGGGATTCTCGCGAATCCCAGGGCCGATCATGGACGGGAAATCGTTTTCCACAACAAAATATGTCACAAAATAATTTTTCAGGACAAAACAGGCCATTTTTACAAAATACTCGTAATTACCAATCCCACCCTAATCCCACCCAAGAAAATCCTCTCGCTACCAGATCCAATATAATTTGTAATTATTGCAAAAAACCAGGGCACATAATTAAAGATTGTAGGGCAAGAATGAACAATAGCGCTTCCCAACAAATTCAGAATCAGCCACTAAACCAGGGAAACTAGAACTCTCTCCTTTGGCAAGGTGCCCCGAAGGAGACTCAGGCGAAAAATCTAGTGCACCCGTTTTTACTAATAAAAATAATTTACAAGATGAGATAAAGACAGAAAAATGTCATTTAAGTATGAGCAGTACAATACCTTATATAAAAATAATTACTAGAGGACTTAGATACCCTGCCACCATGATGATAGATACAGGTGCAGGACCAAATTTACTAAAGATAGGCATGATAAAATCTGACATGACTATTAACGAAGACGAACGATTACGACTCACCGGAATAAATGAACACCCTGTTTTTACTTTGGGTCAAGTGAAACTTGATATTTTTGGACTTTCAACCATATTTAATTTAATACCAAATGAAGTACCAGTTGAACATGATGGAGTTTTAGGCACTGAATTTTTTCAAAATAACAAAGTAAAAATTAATTATGCAGAAAAACAACTCGAAATTAAAAAACAATATTACCCTTTCGAATCTCAAGATTATATAACAATACCTGGTAGATCAATAACCAATGTTTTTGTTGAAGTAATAAATAAAGAAAAAACAACTGGTTATATACCTCAACTATCCGTCGGTGATGGAATCTTTATAGGTAATGAGTAACAATAAAGGTCGTGCCTATATAAAGGTAGCAAATACATGTGTACAGTCAATTAATATCGAAATTCCTAAAGTAGAATTGCAAGACTTTGATGAAAAAGAAGCATCCAGAGAAAAATTTAATCAAAATTATCAAAATTTAAACTCTTCCAAACCAACTAAAAGTAATCAACATAATCCTACCGATGAATTATTGGATACATTTTTAAATCATGATAACATGAAACTAGAGCATTTATGCAAAATCTTTAACATTTCCGGACAAGACAGAATCGAAGAATTAAAAAAATTGTTACGGTTGGACCATTTAAATAATGAAGAATCAGCACACGTAATAAAACTAATAACTAAATACGCTAATCAATTCCATATACCGGGTGAAAAATTGGGAGCAACCAATGTTCTTAAACATAGCATACGAACAACTGATGACGACCCTATTATGTCAAGACAGTATAGATTTCCCCCTATACACAAAGAAGAAATAACTCGGCAAGTTAATGAACTTTTAGAAAACGGAATAGTAAAACCATCCTTATCTCCTTACAATACCCTAGTTTGGATAGTTCCAAAAAAGTTAGATTCTCACGGAAACAAAAAATGGAGAATGGTTTTGGATTTTAGAAAACTTAATGAAAAAACAATAGGCGATTCTTATCCTTTGCCAAATATAACAGAAATTCTTGATCAACTAGGCGGTGCTCAATATTTCTCAGTATTTGATTTAGCTTCCGGGTTTCATCAAATTAAAATGCATCCGGATGATGCACACAAAACTGCATTTTCCACCCCCTACGGGCATTATGAGTTTGATCGTATGCCTTTCGGTTTGAAAAATGCCCCAGCTACATTCCAGCGTTTAATGGACTTAGTATTAACTGGGTTACAAGGAACAGAATTGTTTGTTTACCTCGATGATATTGTTTTATATGCTGATACTCTTGATGAACATTAGAAAAAATTTAATAACCTAATGGACAGATTACGTTCTGCTAATTTGAAATTACAGCCAGATAAGTGCGAATTCTTGAGGCCTGAAGTAGGTTATTTAGGTCATATTATTGATAAAGACGGTATACGCCCAGATCCGAAAAAACTCGAAGCAGTTCGAAAATTCCCCATCCCCAAAAATGAGAAAAATATCAAGCAGTTTCTTGGTTTAGCTGGATATTATCGACGTTTCATTGACGGATTTTCAAAAATCGCCAGTCCACTGACACAACTTTTAAAAAAGGACACCCCATTTAATTGGACGGAAAAACAACAAAATGCATTTGATATTTTAAAGGAAAAAATTTGTGAAGAACCTGTTTTACAGCGCCCGGATTTCACTAAGCCTTTTATTTTAACCACGGACGCTTCTGGATTTGCGATAGGAGCAATATTATCTCAGGGAATCATAGGAAAGGATAGGCCCGTAAATTATACTTCGCGAACCTTGAATGACGCAGAGAAAAAGTACGACACTTACCAAAAGGAAGCTTTAGCAATTATTCATGGGGTACAACAATTTAAACCTTATCTTTATGGACGAAAATTTACTTTGGTCACTGACCACAAACCACTGGTGTGGTTTCAGAATTCTAAAGACCCATGCTCTAGAGTTACGAGATGGAAATTAAAATTAGCCGAGTACGACTTTGACGTTATATATAAGGCAGGTAAGACTAACGTTAACGCAGATGCCTTATCTAGGAACCCCATTGATGATCCTGAAAATGCAAACATAATAAATTATATGAAACCAACGAAATCTGAACTTTTTGAATATGTTAATAATATAGAGGACATTGGAATAAAATCCATGAAATCTGAAAATAAAAAAGAAAAGGCAGAATATGGGCCTGCAAGTGAGAAGACATCGGAGTTTATGAATCTTACAAAATCAATTGAAGACCTAACGAATGTAATTAATCATCTTATGAATAATCCATTCAACAATAATAATCCAACGTTGCAATGGAACGCCATGATAACTAGGGGAGCATCAAAAAAGCAAATGCAAAAAGAAGAAATGAACAAGAATGAGAAAATTAATCATAAGAATAAAATAAAAAATACTACTGTCCAAGAAATAGAAGAAGAAGTCGAAGATGAAGAAGGAAAAGAAGAAGAGAAGGACCTAGAAGAAGACAGAGAAGAAGAAAAATCTGCAAAAAATGTACAGGTAAAAAAACGTGGTAGGCCAAGGAAGACTACCACTGTAGTTAAACGTAAAAAGTTGTCGCCTCCCATAAAAGGAAAACGAGGTAGACCCATGAAGGTAGAGAAAAATAAGGAGAGAAAAGGTAAGAAGAAGCAAAAATTTTATAATAGATCAGATTCAGAAGAAGAAATTCTGTCTGATCCAATATATGTTCCAGCAGAGGAATATAAGAAACAAAAATACACAAAGAAAATTAGGTCAAGAAACTCAAGTCTTGAAGACTCTGATAGTTCTTACCAGGAGGATTTTGAAGGAATCCTCTTTGATCCAATTTATATTCCAACAGAGGAATGTCAGAAGAAAAAACATATTAAGGAAAATAACCCAAAGTTTTCAGAAGAGAAAAAAGAAGAATTAGAATACTTATCAACAGGAGATGAAAGCTCCAATGATTCACAAGAAGAAGAATTTGAAAATTTGTTTGAAGCCAAAGGTCCTCTAGATGAAGCAACTGAGACAACCCCGTATGAAAAAGAATCAAAACCACTTAACCAATATGAAATGAAGGAAGCTGAAAAACAGAAAGTTCCAGAGGATGGAAATTTATCTCTACCACAGCCCCCACCTGAACCCCCTCCACCCCATACCTTACCAGTTAAACGAAATATTACAAGAAAGAACGTAGTAGAATGCCGTGAACAACTACCAATGCGGAAAGACAATTACACATATTTTATTTCAGTTGACGGAAACCCTCGTGACAACGGTTCAAGAGCTTTAGCAAAAAGAGAAAAATTACCCAAATTTGTAAACCTTCAAAGAGAAGTCGCAAAATATATTAAGAAGGGTCAACAATACCACATAGGTCTGCCTATTGAAGACGGGAATTTAAGCGAAACTTTAGAAAGTATAAGGTTAACAATATTTTCATTGCATTCATTAGCAAACAAATTAAATTTGAAAACAATTAGTGTAGCTAAAACTGCTCAAGTTAATCACGTACTTTGGGATGAAATTCTAATAACACTTGATACAACCTTTGCTGAATCATCTACAAAAATTATAATATGTATGGGAATCACACAATATCCCACAAAAGATCAACGTATAGAATTAATTGAAGAAGCTCATTCTTCTGCAATAGGTAGACACAAGGGAATTACGAAAACTTATAATAGAATACGTCAAAATTATTTTTGGGAAAACATGAAGATTGACATCCAGAAGTATGTCCAAGTATGCTTACAGTGCCAGCTTAAAAAATTGGTCCGGGTTAAAACAAAAAACCCAATGGTGATAACGGACACTCCAGGAACCGCGTTCGAAAAAATAGCTATGGACATCGTAGGTCCCCTTCCAGTAACAAAAATGGGCAACGAGTATATACTGACTATACAAGATAATTTTACAAAATATTCACTAGCAATAGCACTCCAGAACCATCAAGCAAGTACGATAGCCGATTCGTTTGTGAAAAAATTCATATGTCTATTTGGATCACCTAAAGGAGTTCTTACAGACCAGGGTACAGACTTTTTGAGTAATTTAATGAAACGATTAGCCAAAAGATTCCGAATTAGGCAATTTAAGACCACAGCTTTTCACCCTCAATCTAACGGATCCATTGAAAGGTCACATCACGTTTTAGGGGAATATTTAAAACAGTTTGTAAGCAAGAATGCCGAATGGGATGATTGGCTAGAGCTTGCTACATTTTCATACAATACAAGCGTACACGAAGGAACAAAGTGTACTCCGTATGAACTATTTTTTGGAAAACTAGCACGTCTTCCTTCAAGCGAACCTCCATTGGAACACGAAAAACTAGAAACATATGATCATTACTTGACAAAATTAATAACACGCCTACATGAAATGCGCGAAATAGCCCGAAATAACTTAATATATGCAAAAGAGAAATCAAAAATCTACTATGATAAGAAAGCTAATCCACAAAATTTTAAGGCAGGAGATAACGTTTTCTTATTAGAAGGTGGAAAAATACGCAAATTCGCAAATCAATATTCAGGACCATACGAAGTTTTAGAGGTGTTAGGAAAAGGCAATGTAAAAATAAATATAAAAAATAAAACAAAAATAGTCCATATCAATAGACTTAAACTATCCAGAATACCAATCAACGACAAACAATAAGAAAAATATTAACCTACTTCCAGGAAAAAAAAGGATTTCGAGAATGGACTACGTTCACCGACAGAAGATCGAAAAATACATCGATTTGCTCGTAGACAATGTGGATATACTTGCATTATGGCCATATTTGTTTATAACAAGGATTTACAACCGGGATGATTGCAACATTCCTACATGGGGAACAATATAATGGAACCAGACACCATAAGGGATATTATTCTTACAATAAGGACACGAGGACCATTGGCATTTCATAATTTAATTTTAAGTCTTCGGAATTCAAACCAACATCTTTTAGCAGACTTATTAGAATATAACGTTTATCATTGAACTCTGATAAAAGACCATAATAAATTATCAGTAAAACCTAGAATTAAAATGTTCTTAATAAAACCATTATTAAACAAAAAACACCCTCTTCCAGATAATGGAATTTGGAATAGGCGGCTTCTTAATGATCCTTTGGGTGCTGTCAAGGATAAACCCGATAGAAGGCTTCATAGGATACGATTGTGGGTCCTCTCAATTAAACATTACAACATTATCGCTATTAGAGGTAGGAGAATGTGACATACCCAAACCTCAAATTCATGTAACACCAACATATATCCAACTTATACAAATCAGTGGACTTACATTACAAAGAGTTATACAATGTAAAGTTGAAATTGATCGTACGATTCTACACTGCGGTATGTACTCTCATACTTCTGCAGTAAGTAATGGTATGAGTCAGTATATACACGAAGTTACTCGGGATGAATGTGAGAAAATGCATTTAACAAGAACGTTCATGATAACTTCTACAGCACAGTTATCAAAATTAGCACTTAATACAACCTCACATCATACAGTACTATTGGCAGGTGATTTGCAGCCAAATGGGTATTGTTCAGGTACCCAGTTCTCAGAACCTTTCGGCACCTGGTATAACGTTGTAGTTCAAGCTAAAGTCAAAATAACATTACTAGAACATTATGCTCAAGTAAATATAAATACAAATAAAATACACCTGCAGTCAGGAGTCGCTTGCTCACTTACTGAAACTCAATGTATAGATAGAGAAGGTGGACAAACATTTTGGAACGCATTACCAGACGATGTATGCAACTTTAAAAAATATGAAGTCTTATACGAAGGTATGGCGAACAGAACAATCGATAACAGCACCCAAAATTCGGAAATATTGTATTCCCTAACAACTGAGGATATAACCTTTGTATTGGCAGAAAAGGGAAGAGACGCGGTTTGTCATTTCATTTTTATTCGAACAGAGCACCCGAAGTTACTTATTCTAGAAACTAGACCAGGAAACACACTCTTGGAAAATAAAAAACCTCTTATCCAAAATATGGACATATTCACATATGTAAACTCAAAATTTGTTTATGTAGAGAGACATATTAAAACCGAAGTACTAGGACTCTATCGTGACGTTTTGACACAACGTTGCCAATTGGAACAACAAGTTATCAAAAATTCCTTAACTTTAGCCACTCAGGCACCTGACGAATTTGCATTCCATTTAATGAAAGGACCAGGTTATATGTCAATTTTAGCAGGCGAGGTAGTGCATATAGTAAAATGCGTACCCGTAGAAGTAATACACAGAAAAACAAACGAGTGTTATTTACAACTCCCCGTACTTAAGGGAAATAAAACATATTTTTTGACTCCCCACACACACGTTTTAACATCAGTAAGCACTCAAATAGATTGTAATCCATTACTACCATCCATGTACCAATTAGGAAAGAAGTGGTTTCAAAGGCTACCAAACTTAGTCCCAGCAATAGATCCCATTATAGTAAAGCCAGAAACAAAGGAAACATGGAAGTATACAAACCCTTCATCTCTAGCTACCAGTGGGATATATTCTGAAAGAGATGTAGAAAAGCTTCGTGACCACATCATGCTCCCAGCCGAAAGACCGATAATATTAAATACCCTAGCTCGTGGCATAAGGGGCCAACAAGTTACAAACCATGGCTTTTCATTTTCAAACATCTTAGATGAAGACTCAATAAATAAAATAGCCGAATCTGCATGGGCAAAGTTTTGGACTATCTTTACTAGTTTTGGGACTGCAAGTGCAGGATTGATTGGAGTAATAATAATACTTAAATTAATCAAATTTATCGCAGACACCTTTATACACGGTTACGCATTACACGACGTATTTGGATGGTCTTTCCATCTTATAGGAGCACTTTGGGATTCAGCCACTAATCTATTACTGCATTTAGGAACAAACAAACCACCGCCCAAAGATACTCCATCAGAAATAAGGCCATCGGCCCCACAGGAAAATAATAAACTTTTCGACCAAGCTAGAGACACTGGCGACGAGCATCCCAGTAACAGGAACAGACAGACTAGCGACGAGAGTCCAGGTTACAGGAACAGAGACACTGGTAACGAAATCTCAGGTAATAAGGATAAAGACGTAAATATACAACTCTACCCAAATACAGAATTACAAAAAATCTCAACATATCAAAACAACTCTTTCCATTTATAAAAACCCACATATCATCATGACGGCTGAAACTTTTATGACCCTGCTAAAAGATATACTTCAAGAAAAGGGAGAACCTATTCCTACCCTTAGTACAAACTTACATCGCGGACCAGCAGGAAATTTTTACTATTCAGTCGAAATTAAGTATAAAAAATTCCTACTACTAAGTGCAGCATACGACAGATACTTAGCTAATAAAACAGCAATAGATAATTTAGTTTCGATTTTAACAGAAAATACTAATTCAACTCGAAATTTTAAGAACACCCCGTTTGGAATAAATATTTTGGAAAAATTACGAGAGTTCTGCACAGAAAGAAAACTTCCTTTACCGAAATATGCAACCATGCAAATTAAAACGTCAGATAGAGAGATAACCTGGGTGATAATATGTACCGTAGGAGATATTAAGCAGACCGGTGTGTCGGACAGCCTCATAGTAGCTAAAGCTTATGCGGCCTTAAAAATACTATCAACCCTATATATTACCGGGAAACACACAACATCCTCTGTTGAATCAATCAATAATTCACTCAAAGAACTCAACTTTATAAAAAATGCTACTAGCACCTTTTTGCCTTCATTTATCCAAGAAGGAAGCACAGAAAAAATTATGAGACAAAATCCTACCCGAAGAAAATATAAAACTAGTAGCAAGCCTCAACAAAAAGAGGATATTACAAAAGTAATTAACGCAGGTGCCTCTACCTCTTATGCTGAACTCATTAAACAACCAACTCTTAATAACACAAAATATCAAATCATAGAACCCAATAACTGGCGTGAGACAATTAATAAAAATAGGGGAAAACACGTTGAAACAAGCAAAAGTTTTAAAAAATGTCATTTTTGTAAAAACAGACCCTCGAACCATTATAATAAAGTATAAAACAAAAAATATACCCAGTAACAATGATAAAAGAGTACGAGTACTAGAATGTACCACGAATTAAATTTCTTTTCCTCTTCCCCTCTTTACAATCACCCTGCATGAATTAACTATAAAAGTATTATATTATATTCTTTCTACCTTTTATTAATTTATAATCAAATACTAATAAAACTTTCTGTTTTAGGATTCAGAAAGCGAGAAGCACCATGGCAAAAACTTACATCAAAGGAAGTTTCCAAACCTTGATAGTATTATTTCTATTTTCAGTTGTACGCGCATCCTTTCAGAATTACCCTTTTAGCCATACACCAGGCATCTATTTCGAAACATTAGCAAAAATTAAAGTCGTCTCTAACGAAGTTTATCTAGTATCTTACTTCGATATAGAAGATATTTTAAAATTCGAATCCGATTTAATAGAAAGCTTCAAGCACTCGTTACCACCTTGTAAACAGTACATACATAATTGCAATAAAAATCAAGCAAGAATAAAAATTAAATATCAACAAGAAAAAGTCGTGAAGATTAAGAACAAATTGAACATTTTTTTTAATAGCACATTCAATTTCAATTCCACAATGAATCTGCAAGACTCAAGCGAAGCAATTCATCAGATTCATACAACAATAAAAAAAATGGAAATTATGGGAAATAAAACTTTTCAATGGAAAGAAAAGTACATTTATATCGCAAAAAATTCATTTTTAAAGGAAAAATTCAAACCAAACGACATTAATAGTAACATTTTACCTTATAATGAATGGACAAGTGAAAACCCTAATATAAATACGAATATGTACAGTACCTATGTAACGGAAAACTTAATTTCAATGGAAAAAGTAATTGACAACTATATCGAAATTGCAGAACAGCTCACAGAAACTTTAATTTTTGCTACAAACAACTTATTCCATCCCTTAATCTTACCAAACTTCCCTCCCAAGACACTCCAAGAAATTTTTTCACGAATTTCACCGAGCCCTAATCTTTATGACGTAATCAAAGGTTCCACTTTAAAATATTTCAAATTGGGAAAATATTTAGTTTTTATCCATACCCTTTTGGCTATTTCCCCCAGAGACATAACTCTTTTTAAAGCATATCCATCTCCTATTTACCACAGTCTAAATAAGGATCAAATATTAGCAATATACATTAAACCCCAATTTAATTATATCAGCCTATTTGAGGATAACGAGACTTACTTCGTAACAAATGAAAACCCTTTAAAAGAATCATACGAAACTATTTCAGGAAGAATCTGCCTTATTACCCCTCTCACAAAGAATATAAAAAGCGACCCCATTTGCGAAGCTAATCTTCTAATTCAATCGGCACCATATAAATGCCAAGTATACGCAGCATTTTCTGATTACCCCACTTTTACACCATTAGAAGTCCACAACGGATGGTTATATGCCACATTGTTCCCTAAACAAATTCACTTACTATGCCCTAATCATCCTAACCATACAATTGACATCCAAAATACAGGGATATTAGAAATTAACCCAAGCTGCCAAATTTCATATGGTACCAATACTCTAAAAACAAACAAAAAACCAAAACGCCTTAACACAAATATCCAAACACCTTATTACACCATTGACCTTAACGAAATAGTTCCTATCTTATCTGAATTAAATTCGAACGATACTAACGAATACATAAAGAGCAAAACAGAAATTCCGATGTCCACCCTTGAATTGGAAATAATAAAATCAACCCGGATGCAACAAACATCCAAGACATTGGAAAATATTAAAAATCTCCACCAAACAAACGACATAGAAGAACTATTCTATATAATTATTATAAATATAGTTATAATTATAATCATTCTAATTTTCGTTATTTTGAAATATCAGACATTCTCAAAAACGCTTAAATTATTATCTAAACAAAATGATAACTATTTAAATAAAAACATAGAACTAGAAACCGAGGAAATGGAAGCCCTGAACGAAACAGTAATTAATAACGCAAATACCGAAACATTAGTCTAAATACCCAGAAATACATTTTGCCAGGAAATTATCTGAAGTAAATTGTAAAATTCTAAAAATGACAAACAAATAATCAGAACCTTTTCTTTATTTTCAAGCTTATGATAAATACATAACACTTCAATTCTCTCTGTATGTATTATAACAAAAAAAATAATTCTTATAAAAATTCTGTAAATATGGCATAATATAAGATTTTCAAAGTTTCAATTTGTAATTATAACAAAAACAATACTTAAATTTTGTATTGTAATTGTAATTTGTAATTTATTGAAAAAGTCCCTAGGGCTAAATAGCCCTCTAAGGAATAAAATATACATCATAATATTCTTAAAACTAGGATCGTGGCACAGTAACTGAACATGTGTATTTAACAGTAAATTAATACTATCAATTAATATTAAACATAGGCCGTTAGAATCAAATTTTCTATTTTATATATTTTAATATAATCACTTTTGTATAACTATATGAAAAGCACTAGAATTAAAATAATTAATTATGCAAATATCATTTTTCTATCAAATTTTTCTATTTTATATATTTTAATATAATCACTTTAGTATAACTATATGAAAATGTACTAGAATTAAAATAATTAATTATGCAATATCCTTTCTCTATCAAATTTTTCTATTTTATAGATTTTTAATATAATCATTTAGTATAAATGTATGAAAATGCACTAAAATTAAAATACTTAATTATGCAAATATCCTTTTTTCTATCAAATTTTTCTACTTTATAGATTTTAATACAATCACTTTAGTATAACTATATAAAAGATGCACTACTGAAATTAAAATAATTATCTGTGAAAACATCATGAACTTTCTAATCCCTATTGATTGATTTCCTTTCTTTCTTTTCATTTGTATTTTGAAAAGATGTTTAACCCTTTTTGGTCGCAATTTTGACAATTTCATAAAAATATAATTATGTATATATTCAAATAAAATAGAACTAGATATATTTTTGTAAATTGACGGATAATATCGCAAAGATAATATTTCATGCATTTCTGAAAATTAACCAGCCCCATCAATTCTTTTAATCATTTTTACAGGAAACCCATATTTCTCTTTTAATTATTCCATTTTTCTTTTGAGTCATATTCATAGTCCTCAAAGGAAAGGGAGACTTATAAAAAATTTTTTTGCACATACGCGAGAAGGAACATTTACATAAACATCGATAATCAGAATACACCGGTATTCTGAAAAGGTGTTAACTCTTTACGGTCTCAATATTATGTCGGATTGAAATCGAAAAGAAACCCTCTTTCTTCCCTTACTTCTTTCCGGTCATGAAAATTAATCAGCCTTTTGCTTTGTTTTAAAACAAAAAGTTGAACAACGAAAAATACAAGGAGGCATCATGATCATGTATTGATTATCAATTCTGTATTGTATAAATTCCCAGTCAATGCATTATCATGGCAATCAATGTAAGACCAGCTACAATTAATTTCCTTGAGCGTTGCACATTTAGTTTATTCTATGTGTGATAGTACGGTTTCATTTATGGTTCAGGTTATTCAATTAAACAAAATTGAGCGCTCCCATGTAAATGCCATATAAAATCAATAAAACTCAAGATATTTTCCTTATATTCGAGATTATATTAATACAAAAAGACACTCTATGTTTTTGTTTGATTGATTTCCCAGAAACTGAAATTGTAGTAAATCAGCGAAATATTTTTTTCCCCCTTTCTCTGAATACTTTACCGACAATATTGATATCAATTAATTCAAAATTGTATCAATGATGGACGCGTTGCGCCCATCCTCGAACTGCGAGGGGAGGGTACCGCTCGACATAAGCTTGTTGAAAAATTTTTATTAACATATGGAAATTGTAAAAACATCGTTTACTGAAACCTAAT
>CAKNYM010020565.1:11840-31985 GCA_932195095.1 Andricus curvator | reverse complement strand
TATATATATATATATGTATATATATATATATATTACGTAGTACGCGATCACGTTATAGGTGTGGAATGTACAATTCCTAAACTGTCGATTTAGAATGTCACCTCAAGTGTTGTAGATGTACAATGCAAAACCATGAGTGGGTTTATGCTTCAGGAAGCATAATTCTTCATACAAGTGTCAGTTCAAATTGCAAAAAGCGAGAGATAGCACCAAAAAGAGATTCAGGAAAGGAAGGTGACACTTTTCGTAGCCACCCTGGGCTTTTTAGATAAAATAATAAATCTCATTTTCTAGATGGGCATCAACCTCTCTATACAGCTACCTGGATTTGCCTTCAAGCTTTCCAGTACAGATAACAAGTCATGACCCAGTTGGCACCTCTATGTACCTCTATGTCATGTTACTTGACGATCATAAGACATCTTTCGGATTTTTTCATGTCTTTAAAAGGTACTTAGGACTTCCGACGAAAGACGTTCAGGTCATAGCATGGACAGGTTGCGTTTGTAAATTGCAGCTTCTATACAGATACTCCTGGTGCCCGAGTAAAAATCATAAGTATGGGAGTGATCAATCATTGACTTTCCAAAGTATATCAAATGTATGGTAAATGACACGATCCCATACTTCAAGTATATTGAAATAGTATAGATAAAGTATATATAAAGTAAAGCTGAAGTATGGCTAATGTATAGCTAAAGTATAGCTGAAGTATAGCTGAAGTATGGGATATACTTCATATATACTTAAGTATAGCTGAAGTACAGATTATACTTCATTTATACTTAAGTATGGCAAAAGTATCGGACATAGAATTGCACTCATTTGTTCTTCAAGATACCCTAGCAACGTGATAAAACATAATGAATCATAAATGACAGCTCGTTCAAAAATGTAAAAAGTTCGCGATTCAAGTCATTTCGTGAGTCAAATATGTTTTGAATATTATTCGTGAGGATATAGAATATGCAATGGATATACAATGGACTACTTATATGACTCTTATGTCATATATATTGGTAAAAGATCCAGAATCTTTGATTCCTAAATATAATATTGGTAGCATAAAAAGGTTTGATAAAATTGTTACTTAGTTGAAATGTTTAGTGTTAAATTTCATAAAGTTAAATAATTAATGTCACAATTAACATTTAACTTATTTGCATTTCACTTATTTTAGAATTTAAAAACAATATTCTTTGACCTTGTGAAAATCATGATTCTGGATTTCTATTTTCATGTATTTCAGATAACTGATTATCTCCCATCAGCAATGATACGGCTATACCTACTATAGCCATACTTTTCCTATACTTTAGACATAATTTACATACTTGAGCTATACTTAAAATTTATACTTCAGCCATACTTTGACTGAACATCAGCTATACTTTATCTATATTTCAGTTATACTGCAGCTATACTTCTCAGATATACTTTCAAAATAGTTCCCCTATACTTCAACTATACATTGTTATACTTTAGCTATATTTGAACTATACATCCACTATACTTCATTCAAACATACATGAAGTATGGGATCGTCTCAAATGCCATACTTTTACTATACTATCTGAGAGATCACTCCCATACGATTTCACAGATGTTTTCCTAGATCAATCCCATACCAAAATTTTTTTACCCGGGTGGTTAGTAGGTTCTTCTAACCTACTATATGCCTTTCTTTGAGCCGCATTGTCTTTTTCATCCAGGTTCTATTTCCCAAACAATCATATCTTTTAGCATGAAAGTGAAAATTTTATACAATATATTCATACAAGAAATCGCCTTGTAGTACCCATACTGCACAATTGATGGTTCAGGAGGCAGTCTTTTCTGAAAGATCGCCACAAAGAGCAAATGTTCTTTGTTGTTTCTCCTTCTTCGCCACCTGCTTTTTCTGGAGGCGATTGAGCAGCTCATGATGTTTCTGTTATTTTTGGCAGCACAGGGCACGCTGGTGTGCTATGTAGCTTTTACGCTTGAGGTTTATAATGACATCGAAGCATTTAAGTAGTAGATCCATCCATCGACAATGCACAATATGTGGTCTTATACAGTTATCGTATATACCCTCATTAAGAGGGTATTTTTGATCAAAGTAATTTAATCGTGGTAATAAATCACAATTTTGCCATAATACTTTAATTCTTTTTTTTACAGATTCAAATTTCAAATAGTAGAGAAATATTTTTATGATAGGCGAATGCTATCTAAATTTTATTATCAGGTGGTAACTATAATAAAGTACAGTAAAGTCTCTATCGAATCCTGTATCCTCATACCTCACATATTTTCTTGTCCAGTCACGCGATCGTTGAAAATCTTTCACGTTTCGCCAAACTGTCGTAAAAATTGTGCGTGTGCAATAAATTCGAGTACCGTAGTGGCGAATAAAATTTACTGTCTCGAAATTATTAAGGACTGAGGCCCTGAAACCAGGGCGAATGTCGTTTAGAGCAGGAGATTCTACTATACGACTTTACTTCAAGAGATTATGTTTAAAACTAAATATTGTTTTTTTCAGAACTGTTAATTAAAACTAATGAAAAGAATTCAATACCTATGGAAGTAGCTATTTCACTACAAGACTTTTCGGCTAAATGGTCCGTTCATTCCCATGATGATATATTAAAAAATATAACTTTCATCGCAAAGGTTGGTTCTTTCAATGCAGTTATCGGTCCTGTTGGTTCAGGTACGAACAAATCAAATGCATGAAGGTGATGAAATCAAATTGATATAGTTCTTAAAAGTCAGTTGAAAGCAATAGGAAAGCTGCCTTATGAATTGATTTCAATTGCAAAAATTTTGATACCTAAAAAATAAATATAGTCTTAAGGCTGTTGAAACGGTGTCCAAAAAAATGGAGAAATTTGTGGAGCACTCCAACTTTATCACTAATGTTCGATAAATCGGGATGAAGGTTTTACAACGCACTTTGAACGTTCCTAGACCCCAGAAGGGATTTTGCGGTGGCAGGGCACTGGGTATGTATCTGTTTTTTTTTCGAAAAAAATACGGTAACTGCTACAAAGTGAGAGTGAAAAAGTGTAGCAATGACGTGAAGTGTGAAGAAAGCCGACAGACACAGGATGACAGCTGATAGCTTGATCGTACTGCGAAAATGCACCGTCGGTGACAGTCGCCTCTGCATTCTGCTGCTACCTGTCTTCGCGGGAATTTTAAATTGGAATAAAAAATGCAATATGTGATTTTATTTTATTTTATTTTTTATTGGCAAGTCCGAATAATTGGCCAATGCAATAGTATCACTGTAATTTGAATGAAAAATTAGTTTCTTCGTAGAATAATAAACGTGGGCACGGAAGAGGAAAAATGTACAAGTGATAAAAGGATGCCGCTGTAAACTCGCTGATAATAATTTTGAAATTTTCCTCAAAATTATTTATTGAATTATTTGCAAACGTACAAGAAAAATATAGGAATGGCGCATTACGTAGAATCATATATATTCGGTATCGGTTTCGATTCCTTTTGGAATCGAACCGAAGGGCCTATGACAAAGACACCGAACGCGTCCTCGGGTTGTGGATAGAGGGTGCCTGTACCAAGGGTTTCTGCTGAACATGGTTACAATAATTAATAAGCAGTTGTGGACAATTGTCCAGGGATTGTCCCGAAGGAACAACCCTTGAGCGGAGGCGTAACAACAGTGCCCACAGCTGAATGGCACCTGGGTTAGGTGTCTCAAACGGTGACTCTGGGATACCGGGCGACCTCTCAAAGTATGCAGCCTTATCCTTGCATGTGGCGCTCTACAAGGATGGACGAACCCTTTCCCTAGCTGCTCGTAGGAACAAAAATGACACCACCAAACCACCAAAAAGTTGTACATGCGGTTCAAAACGATCGAACGCACAGAGCACCCGACAATGGGTCGGAAAGCAGTGCCGATCATCCTAGAGTTCAGGGTGCTGAAAATAATTTGAATGGAAACACGACAACAAACCGGCAAGACGCCTACATTGAGTACGCGAATCAACTCAAGGATGACTTGCTAGACTGCTACTATGCCAGAGTAGGAAGCGACATTAAGACCAACCGCGGAAAGCAGGCACCTTCTGACAGATGATTACGATTTTAGAACAAGGAGGAACATTGACATCCACGTTCCTCCTTAGTCCTAAGATCTGGCTGAAATTGATACCTCCTTTCGTGAGGATGTCTCGGAAGAGCCCGACCTCTTGACTATCAATTGTTTAGTTTATGGTGCTGCGAGAGCTTTGGCTGATTCAAATCGAAGGCTAAAATCGACGATGGATCGAACGACCAAGAGACGCTTACATCAACTGAACAAAAAGATTGGATGGGCAAAACAGAATGCGTCCCGTGTTTAGTGTATGATTGACTACATAACATCTGGTAGACCGTTCACGGAAAGGGTTCGAAAGTTCGCCTAAGAACTGAGGATCTACAATCACGCACTGAACAAGTCAAAGCTGCTGACAATTAAGCAGCATATTACTGATAAAATACGGTTGTTGTCTGACGCGAGGAGGATAATACAGAAAAGGACGAGATGGATCAGGGAGAATCAACAGTTTCTTTGTGACCCATCGAGCCTCTTCAGCTATCTCCCTGTTTCTGTCAAAAATCCACCAAAGCCCAACGAGGTAGAGACTTAGGTGTACGAAGAACCTTTCTGCTGCAGGGCCAGATGGTATGAAGAACTTCTAGTGGAAGAAGTTTACTTCTACACACCAACATCTGGCCCGCATATTCACATCATATTTCATGTCGGAAACGCCCATTTCGTAGTGGCTGGTGTTAGGACGCACTATACTCCTACCGAAAAATGGCAACTTGTCCAACCCAGAGAATTACAGGCCAATAACTTGCTTGAACACGCTGTATAAGATCTTCACAGCTGTCCTAAACAACAGGATTGTTCAAAGAATTGAGCCTGGGTGGAAAGAGATGTACGAACAACTTGGCTAAAAAAAAAGGCTTAGCAGGCTGCCGAGAGAACCTGCTAATTAAGAGGTGCGTCTGCAAAGACGCAGCAGCCCATCAGCACGTCCTGTCAATGGCCTGGATTGACTACCGGAAAGCTTTCGATTCAGCCTCTCATAGACTTATCATCTAGCTGTTGGAAAGCTTGAAGGTTCATCCACACATCGTGAGGTGCATAGAGAGATTAATGCCACTTTGGAAAACTAGATTTACTATCTCATCTGGAAAACATCGTGTGATCACTAACAGTGTCAACTTTCAGAGAGGTGTGTTTCAGGGCGACACCATGAGCCATCTCCTCTTTTGCCTCACATTATTGCCACTATCTCTCGCACTTCGCCATTCTGAAGGGTACCTCTGCGGCAAACGTGGAAATCGAAAGCATAAGGTCACTTATGTATTTTATATGGCTGATCTTGAGATCTATGCTAAAAATCAAGAGAAACTACATCTAGCTCTAGACATTGTCAAAGAGTACACTCAAGAGATTGGAATGGAGTTCGGGTTAGAGAAATGCGCCAAGGTTTATTCGAAGAAAGGAAAACTTAATGGCATCCCCGAAGATCCTGAGTTCGTCGACAGTAGCGCTATACGACACCTTGGTGCTGGAGAGACCTATACATACCTGGGCGTGCCACAGAGCCGCATTCAGGACGTGACATCTATAAAGGATACTCTCCGATGCAGATACAAACCTCTCATCCGACGGATTTGGTCTTCCGAACTGTCGGCGAGGAACAAAGTATCTGCGACGAACATGCTTGCCGTCCTAGTAGTACTCTATTCATTTGGAGTAGTTCCATGGACGGAGGACGAGCACAGATCCCTACATATCGGGTCCCGAAAGATTATGCACATGAACAAAAGCATGCACCTTAAGTCTTCTGTTCCGCGACTTTACATTTCACGCCGTCAAGGTGGTCGCGGAATACTGAATCTTGAATGTCTCCACAACAGGATTATTCTGGGTACAGCACATATAGTCGCAAATGGACAAGACCCTCTTCTTAAAATGGTCAGGGAATACGAAGAAGTGGGCAAAGGGGCGTTTCTGTAGAAAGCAGCGGAGGAGGCTGCTGAAACACTTGGCCTTGACTTCAACATCAGGGGTGAGCAAAATGCATAAAATCTTATCCATCTCGAGTACTCACTCCTGGAGGCCCGGATTAAGAAAGCACAGGAGAAAAACTTCCACGAACAGCTCCTCGACAAGAGGATGCACGGCATCTTCCACAGAGATGTGGAGGATAAGTCGATGTCGCATGGGCTAACGTTTGCTTTCCTTAAATCACCCGGATTGAAGTCGGGCACGGAGGGTTTCATTTTGGCATGTCAAGACGGTGTCATTTCCACTCTAGCATACCTTCGCCACATTTTTAGCCAAGACATTCCCGATGATAGTTGCAGAGAGTGGCATGCACACTCAAAAGCATCTAGGACACATACTAGTTGTCTAAGTCATGCGGGAACGACCTACATCCAAAGGCACAATGCGGCACTAAGAGTGCTTTATTACCATCTCTGTCACTCTTACGGCATTAGCCCAAATACCGCTCCGCTAAATGCTCCTAGGGAAATAGAGTCAATTGGCGAAAATGAGAAGTGCCGCATATACTGGAACTTCATATTCTCGACAATTGTTTCTGTTGCGCACTCAAGGCCTGACATAGTTCTCCTTGACTTCGAGAAACAAACCATGTTCGTTATCGAATTTTCGGCACCAGCTGACAAAAACGTCATAGCCAAGGAGAAAGAAAAGAAAGAGAGGTATAAAGACCTTATAAGGGAGTTGCGACGGTTATACCCAGAATATTCTGTTAAGCTAAACGTCTTGATCATCGGAGCTCTTGGAGGTGCCAAGGTTTCACTGGTTAATAGCCTGAAAAGCATCCCTGCGTGTCAACAAAATGCTGAGACACTTGCGGGGAAAATGCAGAAGGCAGTCGTCGTTGGGCCGCTCCGTGTCCTCAGGGTGCACGAGACTTTTATCGGATCGTCGTGTTGAATTCGTCGCAGACTGTTACCACCTATCTCACGGTCGTGAGACGTGGTTACAGCTGAAATTTTACCGCGATTTCGCTGGGAGCGGGTGCAATTTCTCAGATTGGCACCTGCTCTTGGCGAAATCCTGCGGTTGTCCTTATGACAAAATTTTTACTGTAAATATATATACATATATTTATCTCCAAGGGAGATAGAGTCGATTGTCCGAAACGAGAAGTGCCAAATTTTCTGGATCTACGATTTTCGGGCAGCAGTCTCCGTTGAGCACTCGAGGCCTGACATTGATCTCCAAGACTTCGAGAAACGAACTATATTCGTCATCGAATTCTCGGCTCCGTCCGAATACAACATCACTGCAAAGGAGAAAGAAAAAGAGGAGAGGTATCAAGACCTTAAAAGAGAGCTACAACGACTGTACCCAAAATATTCGGTACAAGTAATTTTCCTTGTGAAAGGTGCTCTCGGAGGTGCGAAACTATCACTGGTTCGTAACCTTAAAGCCATACCCGCGTGCCAAAAATATGCAAAGTCACTTGCGAGATGGATGCAGAAAGCTGTCATCCTTGGGTCGCTTCGTGTCCTCAAGACATACGACGGTTTCGGCGGCCTGTCGTTGCGATTTCGTCGTTGCCTATGACCACCCATCTCACGGTTGTGATACGTGGCCATGGGTGTGATTTACCGCGGTGCTACTGGGGGCTATTGACATTTTTTGGATGGCAGTTGCTCTTAGTGGGACCCTGCGGTGGTTGTTTTACTTTTTTTTTTAATTATATATATATATATATATATGTATACAGTAAACTTCCTTTTATTTCCGTGGCCTTGAAACGTACACGTTCCATAATTTCAAGGCTGTAGGGGCCCCCACCTATACCGCGAGTCGTGGGGTAATTTTTGACAAACGACGTTCATTGGCTGCTCTCTGGCCTTGTATCGCTGCGCTTGCTCGAAGCAAATTTTTCAACTGCGCATTTGCCGAAAACCACAGTTGATTTGAAATCAATAAATACTGTCAATAATAATACAGATAAGTACCTGTACATCCGACATTCCTAGAACTACTGGCCCACGCAGTTTCTCAGCTCAAGGGGCGAGAGACGGTTGCGATTCTTGCCTCGGAAGGTCTGGCAAGGCGCAAGTACTCAGTCGAGTATATTATGCAATATGATGGATTCCAAGTGAAAACATTTCAGTCGGTCCTGACTTATTGCGCAGTTGAAAAAGTCGCGGTCTGTTCAGTGTTTTTGATTTGACATACGGTGTGACAAAGATAACATTTCCTGGAACTAGTGCACTTTGCCAACTAAAAATCAATATAATAGATTAAAAAAATGGCTTAAGTATTTCGCGGACTAGACTAGTAAGTTTTGTAGCATGACGATGTAGCGGGCATGGAAGGATAGGTGGAAATGTCAGGAAGGTTATTGCATAGTTCTTGACATACGAGTGCAGACAACTTTTTAGAGAAAATATTCTAAATGTAACAGTAAGTTATAATGGTCTAAATATTGATAGTTTTCAAGTGTATAATGCTAGGATAGGTGGTAATTTCAGCCGTTACGAAGGTTAGGACATGATACTGCAACTGCATATGCTTTTTTGGAGATTATATTATAAACGTAAAGGTAAGTGATAAAGGTCTGAATAGTAATATTTTTCAAGTGTTTCGCGAAATACAATCAATTATATGAAATTTGACTTTAGAGTACCCGGTTCTGATCAAATCAATCTGACTTACTTTTATGTTTAGAATATTTTCTCAAAAAATTTGTCTGCATTCCCATGACCTCATGCTAAAATACTTAATTTAAACCAACGAGGGCGCTCTTCGGGCCTCTTTTTTTAATTGGTCAGCCATTGACGCGAGCGTAATCGTATAGCCCGTACAGGGACCGTGGTGAGAGATGACGGAACTGCGCAATTTGAAATAAACGTATATGGGTAACTGTCAAATTGTAGGCAAACTTTAGCACCTATAGTGGCAATCACATTATCATTAGGAATTAAATATTTCATAACGGAAATTGATCTTATCAGATCTAAAAATTTCAAATCCAAAAGGGGCAGTTTTAAAAATAAGAAATAATAATGAAATTCGTACATGAAATACGGAAAGTGGATTTGAGGTTAGGAGTTTGATGAAAGAGATCACGAGCTTTTAAAAAGTTAAAAAGCGAATACTGTAACGCATTCCATTTAGCAAAAACGAAATATTTAACTATTGTAGATAATTTTTTCGAATATAAGTAAGGTGGCTAACTACATCAAATTACTTATTTCCTAAAATTTGTATATTAGAATGTCAGCACCTTTTAGGTGTAATAACAAATTTACCTACCTGTACTGTAATATAATTTCCAACACATCTCTTCCTTTCTAATTGACTTATTTAGCTAATTTCTTGAGATCCGTATATTTATAAATAGAGGTTAGGAAACAGTAAACAAACCGACCACTTGAGCCACGTGCACGCGCATAAAAGCAATCGTATGCTCTTCTATTGCACCGTACGGGAAGGGTGCGAGAAGAAAATAAAGTTTAGCCTTTCTTAATATTTATAAAAAAATAACAGATTTTAATCATAAAAAGTCACCTACTCATGAAAGAAAACACCGCTGAGCAAGTAACGGAATTTTTTGTTTGTTTTTTTTTTTCACTCCAAAACTGGTTTTTAACGCACGTACGGGAATGACGTTTTTGTTGTCAAAATGCACTTTTCAGTTTTAATATCGAATTCACACAAAAAAAGAGTTAATATTTTAAGCTCAATTTTATAGAATCTTGTATTAAACAATACGCTTAATATTTCTGTATTTATTACTCAACTGTAACTACAATATTTAACTATAAAAAAAGACGTAGGGTAATCATGTCTGAAATGACAAAAATCGAGGGACAGACTTTAATGTTTTTACAATATTATTTATTTGAGTTGAAAAATGTGCATAAATTAAATGTATGTTCATCTAAAGTACGGTAATAACGTTTGGGGTGTTCTTATATTAAATAAAGTAAATAGGGACAGACATGAAAAAAAAAGAACTGACCATTTTGTAGGGATGATAATAAGTATTTATTAAATTAAAGAAAAAAGCAGTACACGTTTCTGAGTTAATGTTATATTACTGGGACTTTAAGTTTGCCTACAATTTAAAAATTACCCATATAGGGGTCTTGAAATCGGTGACCTTTGAAATATGGAATCTTTGAAATAAAAGTAAGTTTACGGACCTTCACGGACACGTCGCGTACAGCTGTAGTGGTAAAAGTGGTGGGGCTGGCTTTCGTCGGCATCTCGTTCGGTCTCCGCGTACGCTTATCATGCCTATGTTTGTAGCTTAATAACAAGAAAAGTAATTAACTTAAAAATTTTCTGATTATTGGAAATGAAAGAGTAACTCAGAAACTATCGATTGGCGTAAAAAAATGAAAATCGATTTTTTCCGCATGAGATCCCTTTCTTCGCCGACTATTATGCTATTATACTATTATACTATTAGACTATTAGGTAAGTATTGAAAACCCTATTCTCGCTTTATAAAACAATAATATCACCCGCATTCTGAGTGAATAAATCACAATCTGCAAACCTTTGGAGACATTTTAAAATCATCGACCCTCATTCGGAGAGATTTGTTATTCTTAGATATAGAGATAGTGCACTCAGAGAAATGCGATGTATAAATTAATTAAAATGGAAATCATTCTATGCAGCAGACTTTGAACTTAGTAACAAACCATTTTTTTCCCGAAAAATTTGCAACAAATGAGCAAATATCTACATTACCGACATTTACTTTTTACAACTTCTTGTCCATATGCAATAAGATATCGGGTTTCAAGTTTTGAAAAAAAATAGAAGGTACTTGATGATTTTCCCAATACCTGCTCTGGAACTTGCGACTTAGATACTCGTTGAGGAGAATCTAAGATGGTGTTTTTTTTATTGTTGACGTCACCGCTAACTAAATGGGCTTTAGTTCGCTAGAGAACTAAGGAATGCTATACGCATCCGTCAGGTACCTCTTCTCTCTGCAACTTCGATTCTCCTCAACAAGCATAGTCGCACGTTCCGGTCTGCGGTGATTGGAAAAAGTATCGTGTGCAACAAGCGGGATACGTCGATTACCAACTCGCATGATTTACCACATTTGCTACGCTCGCGCGGCCAACTTCATGCTCGTTGATAATCGACTATGTATCCCGCTAGTTGCACAATCTACTATTATCTACTTCAACATGTTTGTATTCATAAAACAAAAATTAATTTTTATTCATTAAATCTCTCCGAGTGCACTATCTCGATATCTGAAAATAATAAATCTCTCCGAATTAGGGTCGATGATTTTAAAGTGTTTCCAAAGGTTTGCAGATTTTGATATTTTCAATGAGAAATTTACATTTCTCCTTCAAGATATGTATTTAAATCATAATTTTCTCTCATTTAATAGCAAACTTCTGTATTTTTCTTTTGACGAAAAAAATAGAAATTGTTTAGAAGTTCATTAGTCGTGCCTTTCAGAGGGCGTTTTAGATTCTGCGAATGCGAGTAATGTTATTGTTCTATAAAGCGAGGATAGGATCTACAATACTTGTTTTATTTATACGATTCTATGTAATGCGCCATTTCCATTTTTTTGTTCGTTTGTAAATAATTCAATCAATAATTTTAAGGAATATTTCAAAATTATTATCAATTATTCATTATCAGCGAGTTAACAGCGTCATCCTTATATCACTTGTACACTTTTCCTCTTCCGAAGCCATGTTCATTATTCTTAGAAGATATTAATTATTTATTTAAATTACAGTAATACTATTGCATCCCATATGGAAAAATTTCGTGGCACTCTTGAGTAGGGAGATCGGCTGGCTAGTCCAAATCTAGACCGTCTACTTAAGACGGTCTGACAGGGTGTTGGCCTTGGCCCTCTCAGACGGACTTGATTGCAAAATTTTAAAAGTGTCGTTGAAACGGTCTGGCTTGGCCCCTCTCAGACGGTCTGGATTGAAAATATCTAGTTCGCGGCAGTCTGAAGTAGAGAGATCGGCTGGCTAGTCCGAATCTAGACCGTCTACTTAAGACGGTCTGACAGGGTGTTGGCCTTGGTCCTCTCAGAGGGACTCGATTGAACAATGTTCAAAGTGTCGTCGAAACGGTCTGGCTAGGCCCCTCTCAGACGGTCTGGATTGGAAATATCTAAGTGCTATCGTGACGGTCTGGCGTGATCCTCAGCAGACGGACATGATTGGGAAAACTTCGCAGTAAAATGTGCAGGATCGTTTTCTGTTGACGTCATTGGCAACGTATCTAGGTTTATATACACATTGTTTTTCTGTAATTGCCGAACAATATAATATACAGTTATCAGATAAGTTGAATTGATTTTTTGTCAAATTGCAACCTAACCTACAAAAGATCAGAGAGGCAGATATATATCTATGTCTTTACATCGTACTGAATTTATTTCTAGCAAGATTTTCAACAAGTTTTAAGATGGACAATAATGAGTTGCAAAAACGACGGGCTTTTGGGTCTCTTCTTAACTTCTAAAACCCTTAAATATATTTCATACTGACTCTAACTTTTCCGAATATTTGATAAAATTCTAATAATAAAAGACACATCTGATATATTCCAAAATATTTTTGAATTCTTGTCATGAGTCTTAGAAGAATTATGTTTATATAACTTTAAAAATAAACTGATACCGGCTTCATTTGAATCTTGCAGCTCTGAGCTGGTAGTTCGGGAGAAAATCGCCAGGGCGCGACGCACCGCCACTCTCGCAATAGAAATAACGCGTCGAGTGTTTAAGAGAGTAGTCGACGCAAAGCAAAGCATACTTACCTGGCGCAGAGGAAGGAAGAATTGGGTAGGGTACCGGTTGCTGCGATCAAAGAAGAGGACGGAACTGGAGGGAGTCTCCAGTGGAGACTCCACTCGAATAATATTTTTTTATACATATGTTTCGTCAATATAATACAATTAGAGACTATTTCTGTAATTCTTATACTTTTTCCTCCTCTTTTTCTATGGTCTAATCTAGACCATCGCGTGGTAAAAGCGTTATACGTCTGTCCAGCGTCTGATTAGCTGGTCTAGTCTGGACGAGCTGATCAGCGGCTGGTTAGCGCCGTCTAATCTAGACCATCTCATGGTTAAGGCGTTACACTTCTGGCCAGCGGCGCTATTAGACCGTCTGTTCAGGGTCTGAACAGACACAAGATGGTCTATCCAGCGCCCCGAAATTTTTCCACACGGGATTCACTAATCATTTGGAATTGTCAATAAACAAAAAAAAAGTAAATCACAAATTGCATTTCTTATTAAAATTTAAAATTCCCGCCAAGACAGGTGGTAACATCATGAAGATGCGACTGACAGTGCATTTTCGCAGTACGATCAAGCTATCAGCTGTCATCCCGCGTCAGTCGGCTTCCTTCACATTTCAAGTCGTTGCTACATTTTTTTGCTCGCACTATTTAGCAGTTACCGTAGTTTTTGAAAAAAAAAAATATATTTATCAAGTGTCCTGCCACCGGAAAAATCCCTTCCTGGGTTTAGAAAATTTTCAAAGTGCTTTTTTGAAACCTTAATGCTGATTTATCGAACCTTAGTGATAAAGTTTGAGTGCTTCACAAATTTCGCAATTTTTTGGACACCGTTCCAACAGCCTTAATCAGAAATAGCGTAAGGGTAAAAAATAGGATTAAAATAGGGTTCTCAGATCAAACATCAGTAACGTATCGGCGTACCAGCAAAATTGGTGGCACGGTGCAGCCGTCTAGATACTTTTTTTTAGAATTTAATAGAACATCGGTGCAATAACATGACAGTACATTTCCTGTTTCAAAAGTTTATTGTTTTTTCTGAAGTTATGTGGCAAATGATGAGCGAACTCCAAGTCAAATTTAAAAATGCAACATCAACTACAAAACTTCAAAATTTCTCACATTTATACAGAATGATTAAGAATATTTAAAGATACTATTTTCAATAACAAATTACTCATATTGCTTTCTCTGGACTAGTACAAATTGACACAGTTTCAAATAATGGTTTATACTATACTATGAAATTCAATCTTTAGGAAAAACAAGCCTACTACACGCAATACTTAGGGAGCTACCGATGCAAGGCGGAAATATCAACATTCAGGGAAAAATCGCTTACGCTAGTCAAGAACCATGGATATTTTCAGCGAACGTCAAACAAAATATTCTGTTCGGTCAGGAAATGAATCAACAGCGATACGACAGAGTTGTTAAAGTTTGCCAACTAGAAAGGGATTTCGCTCTATTTCCATTTGGGGATAAAACTATTATAGGTGAAAAAGGTGTAAACTTGAGTGGTGGTCAACGCGCTAGAATCAATTTAGCTCGTGCTGTTTATGCGGAAGCCGATGTGTACCTTCTCGATGATCCTTTATCCGCAGTTGATAGTCAAGTTGGTAAAGGCATATTTAACGAGTGCATTGATGAATTCTTGAAAGGAAAGACCAGGATCTTAGTGACTCATCAGTTTCAATATCTAAAAAACGCAGATCACATAATTGTTTTAAATAAGGGCAACATAAAAGCTGAAGGTACTTTTACTGAGCTGCAGGGTTTCGGATTAGATTTCATAAAAGTCTTGCAAACAACAAGTGCTGGTAGTGATGATATTGTTGATCAAGATGTCATAAAAATTATCAGACAAACTTCAATAACATCCTCGAAGCCAAAAATCTCATCAGATGAAGATCCAAAAGAAATTGCTGAGGCGAGAAGCTTTGGTTCTATTTCAGGCATGGTTTACCTGTCTTACTTCAAAGCAGTAGGCAGTATATGCCTTGTCTTGCTTGTTATCTTCTTGAGTCTCTTGTTTCAGCTAGCAGCCACTGGTACAGATAAATTTCTTGCAATTTGGGTAAATGAAGAAGAGATTTCTGCAACGGTTAATGGTCATAACCAATTTTCTGATCGGTATTGGTATGTTTATGTTTATTGTGGACTGACAGCTGCCACAGTTATTATTGTATACTGTCAAGTTTTCATGTTTTATGAAATGTGCATGAGATCGTCGCAAAATTTGCATTCCAACATGTTTAACAGTATTATTCGAGCAACAATGTCATTCTTTCACACCAATTCACCTGGTCGTATTATAAACAGGTATTTATACTATAACTTTATACTCAAATTTATATATTCATAGGATATTTGGGATATCTTTTAGACTATTTTGAGATATCCCATCATTCTGACAAGTTATTATGGGGATATTCTTTTATTATGAAGGAGGATCTCATTTTCGTTATTTAAAAATGATGGGGCGGTGCAGCAAAAAGTGTCAGAATCCGTAACACTTGAATGTCCACCTTATTTCTGGATCTCAAGATAAATATTTACAAGTGTGAAAACGAAGTGAAGTAGAATTATAAGATGCCAAAAATGCTGTAAGATGGAAATTAAAAGAGAAACCAACACTCGAAATGATAATAAACGGCACTGCAACGAGCTCAAATCGGCCGAGAGGAGGTATGCTGAAATGGTGTTTGATATGAAGAATGTGGAATAGGCCATCGGATCCTTCTGCCTCTTGAAATACAGGGGCGAATAGCTCCACCCAACGCTCTTACAAAAGGGCATGTACTGCGTCCTCCCCTCACGGATGAAACTATTTAGGGCAAGCATTGTCCTTAATGGCGTACCATCGGTATGGAAGGACGGCAGAGTGACCTCCACTCCCAAACTTAGAAGGAGGGCTACACTGCTGCTAAAAGATTTCCGGCTCTCAGCCTCCCCGCTCTTCAGAGGGCACCACGCGTTTCATGCGGGATGCTCTGTAGAAACTACGCTTCACTCTGCCGTAACAAAATTGGAGTAGCCGCTAAAACAAGTGTGTATGCTTTGAGCGTGCCAGGCCTCGAAACTAGATGTGGTAAAGGCCTAGTCAGGGAAGTAGCGCCGCAGAGGTGCCCGCAGGAAGGGTATTATACCCAGGGATACGTAGATGACTTTGTAATCCTAATCAGGGGGCTCATCTGCAAACATCGATGGATCTTACAATGTCAGCGCTGAGCATCGTTGAGCTCTGTTGTGATAGCTGACAGCACCCGCTAAATCCGGGAAAGACCAACCTGGTCATTTTTACGAGAAAGTACAGAGTCGAAACTTGACGCCCCTGTATTCGGTAGTAAGAGGCAGATGATCTCAGACTCAGTTAAATACCTGGGAGTAATCTTGAATGGCAAACTGAACTGAGCGGAGCATCTGGAGACCCAATGCACAAAGTTCGTCGTGACATTTTGGATGTGCAGAAGATCCTTGGGTTTTACATGAGATCTAGAGACTGAAATGCTGGGGACCAAAACGATGCAGGATGGACTGCGATAATCACAAACGCTAGCGTTTAGGGGTGTAACGGGAGTAATGAGGACTTTGTTAATAACGGCGATAGGATATGTGCTCTGTGAAGAGGCCCTACACGTTGCGATAACCGCCGGGCAGCTCGCGCGATGGCCCGCATGGCAAGAGCAAATAGATGGACTTGGGGGACTGAACACATTCGGCTCCCAAGTGGCATGAGTATACTGCCAATTATAGAAATGAGGCAGGACCGAATAACAAAACGTTTTAACTTCACCAAGTCATTCCGCGTCTACATTCCAAGCAGGGATATGATGAAAGCAAATGGTATCTCGTTCCTCCAAAGGGGAATCTGGTACACAGATGGTCCAAAGGAGAGGCTGAGTCAGGAGGAGGAATTTCCACCTGTCAAGCGAAGGTGCTGGCCGTTCTCCGCAGCGCTGAGACATTAATAAAGTAAAACGCTGCTGGTAGGTAGATTAGAATCTACTCAGACAGCCAAGTGACACAAATTGGGTTGAACCTCAGAAGAGAGTTTAAGAAATGCGGCAGAAATGACGAAATATACCTGCATGTCTTATGCTAGCGGACGGCATTAGGTAGGCTCAGGCAACAAACTCTTGGGCCCATTTCATGGAACCCAAGGAAATTGCAAAGCAATCAGAGGTTAACATCTTGGGCTTAACCAAGAGGCCTGAAATCGACTACTAAGAGTGAACGGTTAAGAGTGTGGCGTAATGGGCTTTATAGCCTGAGCGCCAAATGGGCCCCCTGCCCGCCTATAAACTAAGATAATTAAACTATACTAGTCCAAACTCGTTTCACAGCGTGACTCCTTTGAAATTTGTTTTGGGTTTCTAAAATAAGGGAACATTTGAGTATTTCAACAGATTATATATATATATATATATATATATATATATATATATATATATGGCCAACGGCCATACCACGCTGAAAACCCCAGTTCTCGTCAGATCACTGAAGTTAAGCAGCCTTGGACGCGGTTAGTACTTGGATGGGTGACCATTCAAGAATACTGACATGAGTGCTGTTGGCACATCGTGGGTGTGGTGAGCCCACACTTGTAGTTATTTATAACTACAAGAAAAACCTAGAAACACTACCCGAATCGGGTAGTGTCACGCCTACCCTGAAAGGGAAATGGTTTAATGGTATATATATATAAGACTTTTTGGTGCACCGCTCCATCAGCCTTAATGTGAGGACTTCATTTTGACATGTGCTTATTGTTATTAGATTTTCTAAAGATATTGGCGCGATTGACAGAAATCTTCCAATGAGTATGCTAGACATCGCACAGATTGGATTATCATTAGTCGCTGTAATTATTATAACCATCACTGTAAATCCATGGTTTGCTATACCGACCATCATCACAGGAGCTGTATGTTATTTTCTCCGTGATGTTTATATAAGCACAAGCAGAAGCGTTAAACGCCTTGAAGGAATTAGTAAGTCTCATTTCTCTAATAAGTCTACTTTTTCCATACAGACACCCTAATAGAAAAATAGTGGCTGACTGGCTCCAGCTAGATGCAAAAAAAAGACTGGTCATGATTCGCAGCTTATACACTAAAAATATTATAAGCATCCTGGCGGACCGGCTGGCTAGAACGTAACCATAAAGTAACCCTAAAGTAATCTTAAAGTAATCTCGAATTATAATGAATAAAAGAAACAAAATGAATATCTAAGTTGTTGCAATTATAATTTTCCGTTAAAATTTACGTTAGAAGGTAATGCCGTGATGGCAATAAGTTTATTTTTTAGCGTTAGAAATTAAAAAAACATAGTTGCTGTCATTGAAGGTCTGCTAGAGGCGACTTCAAGTGCATCTACTCAGATCTATTCAGATGCGCTTAAAGTAGCCTTTAGCAGACTTCAATGACAGCCACAACGTTTTTTTAATTTCTAACGCCAAAAAATAAACTTATTACAATTACGGCATTACCTTCTAACGATAATTTTAAAGTACAATTATAATTGCAACCAACTCTCTCCTTTTATTTCCTTGCAGATAAGCATGATTACTGAAAAAGCTAATTTGGTAGCGTGTCCTATAGTATATTTTTTCTATGCAGGTAACTCCATAGGAACTAATATTCTTATGTGTGCTAATGACTTAGCTGAGTGATGTGAAGGATTATAATATTGTATTAAATATATAATTATTGGCTGTACTTTCATTTACAGCTCGTTCTCCAGTCTTCAATTACGTCAGTTCCACTGCGCAGGGTCTTACAACCATACGAGCATTTCATTCTGAGCACTTAGTGAAAAAAGAGTTTGACGATCGTCAGGATGTCCATTCAACTGCTTACTTTATTTTTCTCTCGTCATCTCGTGCTTTTGGAGCGTATGTAGAGATGGCATATACGATGTATATAAATATCGTGATTTTCCTGTTCCTTACGCTTGACGATGCACAAGTTGTTGGTAACGTAGGTCTGGTAATTACCCAATGTCTTTCAGTTGCTGTAGCTTTACAGTGGTGTTTAAGGCAAACAGCTGAAGTAGAAAATCAAATGACATCAGTCGAAAGAGTTTTGGAATACAGTAAATTGAAAGAGGAACCATCATTAGAGAGCAAGCTTGAGAATAAACCATCAAATGATTGGCCCACGGAAGGAAGAGTTCAATTTGAACAAGTAAACTTAAGATACAGCCCTAATGGTGCCGCTGTACTTAAAAATTTAAGTTTCTCAATAGAGCCTAGAGAAAAAATCGGCATCGTTGGAAGGACTGGAGCAGGAAAATCATCCTTGATATCTGCGCTCTTTCGCTTGGCATATTTGGAAGGTGAAATTTATATTGATGGTATACCAACCAGTTCTTTGGGTCTACACGATCTGCGATCAAAAATAAGCATTATTCCACAAGAACCGGTGCTCTTTGCGGGTACACTTAGAAAAAATCTGGATCCTTTTGATGAATACTCGGATGATACTCTTTGGCATGCATTAGCGGAAGTCGAATTAAAAAATGTGGTGATTGAAATGGGTCCCGGTTTGAGCATGCATGTTTCAGATGGAGGCACGAATTTTAGTTTGGGTCAAAGACAGTTGTTATGTTTAGCACGTGCTATTGTTAAAAATAACAAAATTCTTGTACTGGATGAGGCTACTGCTAACGTGGATCCACAAACAGACGAATTAATTCAGGAAACGATTAGGAAGAGATTTGAAGACTGTACTGTTCTTATTATAGCTCATAGGTTGAATACAGTTATGGACTGTGATAGGTTCATTGTAATGGATGCAGGAACCATGGTTGTAAGTATCTTAGTTTTTTAATTCCCGATGAGAAGGCTTACAGTGAAAACATAGTAAAAAGTAAATCTTAAAGTCCGCCCATATATCGACGGAATTCAAGGTATGATTAAAAGAAGAAAGCGAGCACGGAAAGTCATCATCAGTTGGTAATTTTGAAGTTCGCTCGCCTTGCAATAAAAAATTCCGTCATGTGTTGTTCGTAAAGTTAAATGTATAATGCGGAGATTCAGTAAACTGACAGCGCACAGTCCGTCGATCGAGATGACTCTACGCCTGAAGTACGCAAACAAAATTCGACGTTAGGTACAGCGTCATAACAGCGATAATAGGATCGAAGTAGAAAATTATATTTTATAATTAGGATCACATTATCAATGCAGGCAATAAAATATTCTGTATAATTTTTGCTGAAAGAGTTCTACAGTAAACCCTCGTTAACTCGTCTTCGGTTAAGACGAATCCTCGGTCACTTCTGTTTCGTGTTAAAAAGGGTTTACTGTATTGTAAAATT
>CAKNYM010020561.1:8868-109684 GCA_932195095.1 Andricus curvator | reverse complement strand
AGGCGCGCGTGCACGTCCCTGAAATTTTATTTTCTAATGTTAAAAGGATAAGCTATTTTAAAATCTATAATAAGAAATTTCAAGTACTAAGAGTTCTGAATATTGCTGGAACGAGTAAAAAAATTTATTAAATGTAGTCAGTAAAAGATGTTTTGAAAAAATCTTCTTGCCTTAGTTTTAATATTTTCATACAGGAAAAGTTTTTTACGTATCTGAAGATCTTAAGTACGTTCTTACAGTTTTTTATGTGCTAATTCGTAGAAGATAAGCCTTGTCTAATAGGTGCTTGTTGATCAAACAAAGTTAGTCAAATACTGGTTAAAAATAATTATTTATTTAAAAGGGTTTCTCGTTCTTAAACTTTCTAAGATACAGATAGCTACAAAAATTTATTCTACAATTCAATTGGAATTCAATTTAACACAGATTACGTAAGTTTATAAAATTTAGGTTCAATTCTCCTGCTGCTAGTAGTTCGTGATGACGGTAGACTATCCTGAGGATTGTCGTATAATTTTAATGTGAGGTCTGTTGACTTTATTTAAAGCGGACAAGAAATTTAAATTGACTTCAGTGTCTGGGTCTTTCAAACTGACGAAACACACTCAGAAAGATTGGCAATGCCAAAAAAATTTGTAAATGTGTTAACAAATTCCTGGTTTAGGCTCAGATTCTTATCGAAACGCTGTTTGAGAAAATTGCTTCATTTTTACCACAGTGGATGCGCTTGAGGCAATCAAATTTATTTCTTAAGACTGATTTATGAAATACAAATATGAGTCTCTCAGAAGGACAAGTTTTGCGCACATAATCAATGAGATAACGATTAAGATAACATATATGAACGTCAATAAAATACATGAATATTCTCAAGATACACTTTTAACCAAATTCCTTATTAACGCATTATTCAGTTTTACCTTAGTTGCAAAAAATGGGGATCGTTTATACGCTAGTCTACACCTTGATGGTCATCCTTAATTCTATTGGTGAATATAATACTATATAATGTATCTAACATTTTAGAAATTTCTTTAGACTTTCCGCAAATAACAATTTCTCTAAGATAATTCTTACATAAGTATACTTTCAATTAAAATCAGTTTATTATGCACAAAAAAGTGATGTAACGATTTATCTTGAAAATGTCGCAATCATTTTTTTAAACTGGATGAACTTTTTATTTCTTTAAGTTGCTCAATATAGTTGATTTTTAACTGTGAACATTAAATCTGAAAATTATTTCTTTCAATAGAAAAATCATAAGAACCTTATACCAATAAACTAATAAATTATTAGAAATATTACAGATGTTGGATATTACCGTTTTTTGTTAAAAATTAGTATTTCTTAAAAAGAATTTCAATATCATTTCACCTGAAACAGTAAACAATAAATAAAGGTTATTCATATTTATTTTTCTCAGGGTAGCTTCAAAGAATTGTTCCTGATTTTTTTTTAATTTATCGACTCAAGAGGAAATCGTACTCATTAAATATGAACGAAGGACACATAAAATATTACGTGTTCGTTGAGTAATTATAAAAAGTTTTTAACCATACTATGGGAATTTCCGCGACGTTCAAACTGCGAGATTCATCGCGTACGTTAATTTCTTATCCTGATCATTCTTTAGAAAAAAAATAATAAAAAAGCAAGGGAATCTCTGATAAAAACCTCTTTCACATTATTGATATATTAAAGCTCTCTTCTAGAAATAACAATCTATCTGTAAACTGAAAGAATTCACATTTAAAACATGCACAGAATTAAAAAATTTAAATTTTAGGCATATTATGCAATCTCAATTATTAGTATGATTGTGTAGATTATTACTAGTAATCCAAATACAATCGTTCTTCAAAAAAATGCAATCGTCTGTTCCTTCTTACAGAGTTAAGTTCACAGTTCGAATGTTTGCCTAATGGCGCGCCTATTCCTGGAATTTCTCGTATCGCTCCATCTTCTTCTGCTTCTTCTTCCGAAAGACAGCATCCTCCTGCCAGTTCGCTTCTTCCTGCCAGACCTCATTCTCCGATCAGGTCTTCTTCTCCTGCCGAACGTTCTTTTCGTCAAAGGACCCGGTCTCCTTCTGGCATGTATATAACTCCACCTAGCAGGCTTCCTTCTTCTGATAGACATGGATACGAACTTGATCAACTTGAATTTATTCGTATTATTCCTTTGAAAAATCCGCAACGGCAATTCGAACTTCGAAGATACACCTTTCCTGTGGATAAACAAATTAAAGTACTCGCAACGTCAA
This sequence comes from Andricus curvator, assembly GCA_932195095.1. Lineage (NCBI taxonomy): Eukaryota > Metazoa > Arthropoda > Insecta > Hymenoptera > Cynipidae > Andricus > Andricus curvator. The sequence goes on along the minus strand of CAKNYM010020561.1, from coordinate 107,418 downwards.
AAGTCTATGTGCCGATGCCAACCGCAGAACAAATTGTATTATCAACATTCGATGATGAAGTCTTTGCAATATTGGACAGTATTAATACTTTTGCTGGAATATATATATACAATCCTCGCATTGAAACTAAAGGACGGGCAAAAATCAACATGAAGAGCGGTAAGGTTACTCCACTGAGCGCAGAAGAAGTCAAGGAAACTCCAGTAGGCCCCCATCGCCAATTATTATATGGTTATAGAGTGCAGCATGTAAACCACATTCATAGGTGAGTTACTTTTCAAGAGAAACTAATTATTGTTGAATATCACTTTTTAGTTAATTTTTTAGTTTAAATAACGATAAATATATACTACGCTTATGTCTATCAATAGTCATGGCTACCACACAGTCACTGACGTAACTTTTAGTAACTTTTTTCCCCCATTTCCCTTTTCAGTCATTCTTTTCAGAGAAAGTCACTATAGTGGCCTCGCCGCTCGCAAACTGCTTCTCTTGCGCTCTGTTACGGTTTATAACTGAAGTCAAGTACCGCAAAATACAAAAATATTTTTGATCGCAATCCTACAATTGGCCATTCTGAATCATCATACGCCTCGTATGAACCGTACTTCAGTTATTACAATCATTCTTTCCATGGTTCCATATACTCCGCACAGGTACTTGAACCTTTAGGCTTTCATTTTTCGGCCGGGTCCTAATTGAATGCGTTCGATCGCGAAAAGATCTCCTCCTTTATAATGAGTAGCTTTACGCCTCCTGAGATTGTAACTGTGACGGTTTTCTTCTTGGACCTCCAGTATTTGTTCCTTTGCCTTCTTCCGGAGATCCTCCTGATTTTCTTCAAATCCAGTTTGAATTTTCTCTTCAAGAAATTGTTTTAACACTAAATCACCTTCTGCTCTTAAATGGACTCCAAAGAGAGGTTCGAAAGGAGTCATGGCAATGCTTCTCTGAAATTTTGAGTTCAATACCATCTGGAGACGTTCCATATGACGATAACACTTGGATGGATTGTCTATTGATAGTTTCCCTGATACTGGAATTATAGTCATGTTCAACCTTTCCACTTGGCCATTTACTCGTGGAAGTCCCCTTATTACGGTTAAGTGTTTAATTCCGTGCTCCTCACAGTAAGGATTAAACTCGTCTGAGGTAAAAACTAATCCTTTGTCTGAGATAATCAAGGAGGTATTACCAAAAATGGCCTTTTGACTCTTCAATTACATACTGGAAACGTCGAATGTTGACTGAGATAACTTGAGCAATCAGTAATATTGAATATTATCACAATCGATAATTTTTTTTTTATTTTCACTGTCGGTTAAGCAGATCACGTATCGACCCGTACTGCTTTTCTTCCATGCGTCTGAATGAATTTTTTTTTCCTGTACACACACAGATCCACATTAACGACAAACCTTGGACATAATTTCACAAAATAATTCACCAGAGGGCTTGGAATCACTGTATCCGTCAAAAATCAAAGAAAAAAAACACTCGTAATCCGTCTTTCTGAATCTCACCAGATATTGTTTGTCCCGTCGTATGACCTTGAACGACAATTTTTCGTTTAAGGATTGCCAAATTTTCATACTTCCTACGATTCGTGCCACCTTTTTGCGCAGAGCTTGGAAGGAAATTAGGCATCGTCTACTCGTCTTTATTATCGAGAAAAACCTTCACTTTTGCCCGATTTTACGTTATTGCGTTACCAAACATCGTCGTAGAAAAAGCACGAGGCGCGAATCGCTACGGCGTCGCTGTACGTTGTTTTTTTTCTGTTCCGAATCTATTTTCACAGAATAATCGCGTCACGAATATTTCTGCACGAGAGTCCGCGGCTTCTTATCGTGGCAGAGCGATAAGAAAAATATATATTTAAAATACAAAATAGACTACATCAGTGGAACAACGTCGTTTTAGTTTCAGACTCACGCTTAGAGGGTCACCACTAGCAAAACGCTTCGCTTACGCCCTCTTACAGTTTATAGTTGAAGTCAAGTCCCGCGTTTTAGTTACTGTCAGTTTATAAGTATATAAAGAGTTACTGATTTTGAAAATTGAATTCACAATTAATTCCTTTTGATAAAAAAAAAATCATAGGAAACATTATGAAAATTCAGAAACATTTATGCTTATTTAATGGCGCCCCTATTCCTTGTGTTCCTCGTGGAGGCCCATTTTCTTCTTCTTATTTTTCTAACGAACAACATTCTCCTGTCAGGTCTCTTCCTCCTGCCGAGCCACCACTTGGTGTAATGTCCAGGTCGCCTCCATCTAGGTGCACGGCTCCACCTACCAGACTTCCTTCTTCTGATGGATCTGTATATGGACTTGACCAACTTCAATTAATTCGGCTTATTCCCAAAAGGAATCCGAACCAGCTATTCGAACTTCAAAGATACACTTTTCCTGCGGATAAACAAATTTTATTACTCGAGAGACAGAATCACTATGAGCGCATACCAACGCAAGAATACATTGTATTATCAACATTAGCTGGTGATGTCTTTGCAATATTGGAGAGTAGCAAACATCTTGCTGGAATATATAAATATGATTCTCGCACTGGCATAAGAGGACGAGTAAAAATAAACGTGCGAAGTGGCTTGATTACCTCATTGAACACACTTGAAAAGGCGGAAATTCCAGTTGGCCGCCTCCGTCCGATCTTAAATAATTTTATAGTACAGCGCGTTGACCACGATTCTCTACGGCATTCAATCAATTGAAAGAAATGATAAACTAAAAAATTGTGATCCGAAGCCATCTTTAAATATTACGAGTAACTTGTAATCACAAATGATAACTTTTCTAACAACAGCTTCTTATTGAAATTTTATCAAATCTTACCCACTGCAGACTTGTATCACATCATACTTATCAGAATCTCAGAAATTTCTATCAAATTGTATTCATCTAGAAACCTTATTATTTAATATAAAATTGTTTGGATAAGACTCGATAGAGTTTAAAAAAAAAACTCTTAACAGAAAAAGTATAAGATTTCACACCGGATAGAATTTCATGGCTATTTTAGAGATTTCGAGACAAAGTGTTTACCGTATTATAAGTATTATTTTAATTTAATCTTACGTTTAAAAATAAAATATTGATTAAGAAGTACCAACTTTTCTTCATTTATTGACATTTCCTAAAAACAAATAGAATTAATAAATTCACTCCTGATAAATGGAAAATATTACGAATCATTAATTTCCTTTATTTATTTAATTTTTATAAGCAAATTGATGGATGAAATTGGAATTTGCTGCATATCCAGTCCGTGAATGCATTCATATATCGGCTGATTTCGTCATTAGTGACCCACGTGTAATTGTCATGAATTATTCTTACAAGAAAATTCACGGTTGATGATCCTGGATTTTAGAATTTGTCAGAGCAATATGAAACCTTAAAATTGATATATTAGGTTTAAATTATGAGACCTGAAGCAAGGTCATGAATAAATATTACGTGATTATTGAGCAACATAAAAAGTTCTTAATCGTGGAATAGAAATTTCTGCAAAGATAAAAATATGAGAAGCGTCGCATGCGTTAATTTTAATTACGTAAAAACTTTCCTGAAGAATGTTTGTCAAAGAGCGATTTTATATTTACTCTGTCGACATCAAATTAGGTTCTCTGTACTTTTTAAGGTGAGATAATATAAATACATACGTTTACGAAAATTTTCCACGTACGCGATTTATGCTCAGGCAGGAGAAAACATAAATATCTCAGAAAAGTTTGTACACACGAAATATAAGAACAGTCATTAGTTGATCTGTTTTTGAAATTCTCCGTTATTCAGCTTTTCACGTCTTCAAAAATGAGGACCTTTCATACTCTGGTCTTAGCATTGGACGTTATTCTTAATTCTGTTGGTAAGTAAAGATTCTGGAAAGTGTAATGCAAGAAAGAAAAATTACTCCAGACATATCACATTACTTGGCAAACCTTAACTTCACAATTAATTTTTTCACTGACTTATACAAAATAAAATACAATAATAGAATTGCACTTTTACTATTTGTAATAAATTTTTAGCGTTACAAATTACACAATCTTTTTTGGCTTTTCACAGAAATATCATCAAGTATGCAGCCTATAACAAGGGACTTTCTGGCAAATTTTGGGAAGAGTAACGAACATGCGAATCATCAAGGTAGCTACAGCAAATAAAAAATTAATAACAGGAATGTATATCAATGAACAGTTTTTTTATTGACATTTCAAAACTTTTAATAATTTCTTGAGCCAGTTAATATTTTACCCGCATGGAACCTTATCTCCAACGTTTGAAAGAAAAATGTTCAAAAAGTATGCAATACAAGAATTTAATTTTTTTTATTGAGCACCTTTTTGGTAGTCTCTTCACTATTTAAAGCATGTTGTTCCATTATATATTTCTGTAGAATAAGCGAAAAATCATAACTATTTTCGTCATGCCATAAGATAGAGCTATTTTTGGGTTCTTTTAATTTTCTCAAAAAACAAAACTTTTGGAGAAGGTGGCTGCTAGAAACTCCACTACAGCAAATATACAAAATCATACATACCATACAACTTTTAAATTAAAAACAATTGCCCCAAGACACCTCTTCATATCTTCGTCTCCGCAGTAATATTCAAAAAACCCCAAGAAATACCCCTAGCACATTTAGCGAACCCCGTCGTAGCTGCTTTCAACTAAAACTAAAGCACAAATTTCAAATTGAAAATAATCACCGCATACACTTTCGCAAGACCTTAGTTAATATTCTAGTCCCAGCAGTAAAATTCAGACATCCTAAAAACAACACCTAGTACATACAAGGAACCGCGTCTCAGCTGCTTTCAACTATGAGAGCCAAACAATTTCAAAATGACAACAGTTATCATACCCATCTGCCCAAAGTGCTAATTCATATCCTCAACCCCACACTTATGTTCAGAAATCCCTGTCAACAACCCCTATTGCATTCCACGAAATACGTTTTATATGCCTCTAACTGAAACAAACAAACAAATTACAAAAAATGAAAACAGTTAACCCAGACACCTTCAAAAGACTCTAGTGAATATCCCTGTCTATACAGTAATATTGAACAACAATCATTATCCCAGACATCTTCCCAAGGCTCTAGTTGATATCGATATCACCACAGTAATATTTAACAAACCCCAATAACAACCCCTAGCACATTTAACGGACCCCGTCTCTGTTCCCTTCAACTCAACCCGCCAAAGATTTCACATTTACAGTAATCACCCCAGACAACGTTCGAAGTTCCGTTTCACTTACGCACCAACTGTTTTCTGAGACAAATTATTTCAGGTTAATAATGGATCTACATTTGCAGAACTAAAATTGAGTCTGTTCCTTCTTACAGACTTAAGTTCACAGATAGATTATTTGCCTGATAGCGCGCCTATTCCTGGAGTTCTTTGTGCCGGTCCATCTTCTTCTTCTTCCGATAGACAGCATCCTCCTGTTTTTTCATTTCCTTTTGCCAGACCTCATTCTCCGATCAGGTCTTCTTCTCCTGCCGAACCTCCTCTTCGTCTAAGGTCCCAGTCTCCTTCTGCCAAGTGTCCACCTACCAGACTTCCTGTTTCTAACATACTTGGGTATGGACTAGACCAACTTGAATTTCTTCGGCTTATTCCCTATAGAAATCCGCATCGGAAATTTGAACTTCGAAGATACAATTTTCCTGCGGATAAACCAATTGAAATACTCGCAGGACGGAAAGTATTTGGGCCCATGCCAAACGTAGAACAAATTGTAATGTCAACATTCGATGGTGACGTCTTTGCAATATTGGACAGTAAAAATATTCTTATTGGAATGTATACATACAATCCTCGCATTCAATCAAAAGGACGGGCAAAAATCAACATGAGAAGCGGCAAGGTTACTCCACTGAGCGCAGAAGAAGTCAAGGAAACTCCAGTAGGCCCACATCGCCAATTCTTATATGGTTATAGAGTTGAGCATGTAAACCACAGTGGTGGGTGAGTTACTTTTTAAAAGATACTACTTATTATTAAATCACATTTTTCAGTTAATTTTTTTGTTTAAATAACGATAAATATATACTGAGCTTATGTCAATCAATGGCCATGGCTACCACATAGTCACTAACGTCACTTTTAGTAATTTTTACCCTCATTTCCCTTTTTAGTCATTCTTTTCAGATAAAGTGACTATAGTGGCTTCTTTAAATAAAAATATTACTTTATTCGCTCCTTTTAATAATTTGAAACAGGGAACCCAAGAATTTCTGAACCCCAATTCCTGTTGTTGCTCGTGGCGGCCCATTTTCTTCTTCTTCTGACTAACAACATTTTCCTAACAGGTCGCTTCGTCCTGCCGAGCCACCACTTGATGCCACGTCCAGGTCTCGTCCGCCCAGGTGCATGGCTCTACCTACCAGGCTTCCCTCTTCTGACGGATCTGTATACGGACTTGACCAACTCCAATTCATTCGGCTGATTCCCAGAAAAAATTCGAAGCAGCTATTCAAACTTCAAAGATACACTTTTCCTGTAGATAAACCAATTTTATTACTCGAAGGACTGAATCGTTATTGCCACATACCAACGCAAGAATACATTGTATTATCAACACTTGCTGGCGATGTCTTCGCAATATTGGAGACTAGTAAATATCTTGCTGGAATCTACATATATAATTCTTACACTGGCCTTAAAGGACGAGTGAAAATAAATATCCAAAGCAGTACGGTTACCTTCTTGACCACAGATGAAAAGGGGGAAATTCCGGTAGGCCGCTTTCGTCCAATCTTAACTAATTTTGAAGTACAACATTTGTACCATAATCCTGCACGTCATCTAATCAATTGAAACAAATGTTAAACGAAAAAAACATTGTGATCTGGAGCCATCTTGAAATATTACGAGTAACTTGTAATTACAAATAATAATAAAATCGTATGTATTATGGTTCCCAAATCTTCAATTTTTGTCAACATCGCAACCAATCTTTTCCAGAAACAAATAAAAACAAGTTCCGTTTCCATCACTCACGAAATAGTATTCGAGGAAAATTATTATAGGTTTATAATGATTTGCGTATGTTAATTTTCCTATGCTACAAGGTCCCAAAAAAGTATAATGTCTGTAGTGCATGTGGAACCCTTCCCAAATGAACCTCTACACTTTAGGGTTTGATTTAGAAGAAGAGAAAAATCGTGAAGAATAATCGCATAAAATGAAACTAATTAAACTATGGTTTGAAATATATCTATTGATGCCCAGGTGGTGTCTAGGTCTTTGAATGTTACAAAACACTCTAAGAAAGATTTTAAACGTCCACAAATTTGTTTAAAGGGGTTAAAAAATTTCTGGTTTAGACTCCGATTTTTATGAAAACGCTATTTGAAAAAACCTCTTTATTTTTGACATAGTATATGTGATTTAGGCAATCAAATTTATTTCTTAGGACTGATTTATGAAATATAAATATGAGTATCTCAGAAGGACAAGTTTGAAGCCTCTAATCAACGAGATAAAGATTCAGATAGCATATACAAACATTAGAAAACACCAGAATGTTCTTCAGATACACTTTTAACCAAATTCTTAATTAACGAATTACGCAGTTTTTCCTTAGTTGCAAAAAATGGAGATCGTTTATACTCTAGTCTACACCTTGATGGTCATCCTTAATTCTATTGGTGAATATAATACTATGTAATATATCTATGATTTTAGAAATTTGTTTAGGCTTTCCGCAAATAACAATTTCTACGAGAGAAGTCTTACATAAGTATAGTTTTAATTAAAATCAGTTTATCATGCACAAGAAAGTGATGTAACGATATATCTTGAAAATCTCGCAATCATTGTCGTTTAAAACCTGATTGGCTTTTCATTACTTCAAGTTGCCTAATATTTTTAATTTTCAACAATAAATAAAGCTTAGTCATATTGTAACACATATCGAAATTCAAGCTTTCGAAAATCAACAGTAATTGTAAGCTTGTGGTCGCAAAAACTGAACTATTTTAGAACTATGCATTCAAAACTTTATAATGTTTAATCGGCAACGTAAAAATTTTGTTCAAGAAAGGTAATTTTTTCTCAAGAAAATAAGCTTCTAGGTATTTATTCAAATTTTATCACTTGAGCGATAAGAATTAAAAATAAAGGCGATAAGAATAAAGCGATAAGAATCAAATGTTCGGTAATAGTTCTGTTCGAGACTTAGATTTTCATCGAAGTGTTTCTCGCAAAACTCGCTGTAATATTCCCAAACTAGCCTCTATTAATGTTACCAAATAAATAATTCTTCCTTTTAATTGCAAAAATGAGGATCGTTTATAATTGGGTCTTCACCTTGACGGTGATCCTCAATTCTACTGGTGAATATAATACGATACTATCTATCTGCATTCTATTTCTATTGCTATTATTTTCCACACTCTGGTTCAGTTTGTCCAAAATGAATACGAATTCAATTTAACTGGTAAACTATGCTAGGGTTGGTCAACCAACATTTCTGCATGTTTTATATGATTTATATTTATTTATTCAGAATAATATTTTAGGCTCTGATAAGACTTAACATCATTTGATAAACATAATTATTTCAAAATTCAAACCAGTTATTTGTTCAATCTATTTATAAAATATTAATTCTTACTGACAGTGTCAGTTTAAAGAGTTTATCAAAATGTATAATTGTGTAGATTATTATCAGTAATGCAAAAACATTCGTTCTTCAAAAAAATGTAAACGCCTCTTTTTTCTTGCAGAGTTAAGTTCACAATTCGAATGTTTGCCTAATGGCGCACCTATTCCTGGTATTCCTCGTGCCGGTCCACCTTCTTCTTCTTCTTCTTCTCCATCCGATAGACAAAATCATCCTGTCAGTTCGCTTCCGTCTGCCAGACCGCATTCGCCGATCAGGTCTTCTTCTCCTACCGAACCCCCTCTTCGTACAAGGTCCCGGTCGCCTCTTGTCAAGTATATAACTCCACCTACCAGACTTCCTTCTTCTGATAGATATGGATATGAACTTGATCAACTTGAATTTATTCGGCTTATTCCCTTCAAATATCCGCACCGGCAATTCGAACTTCGAAGATACAAATTTCCTGTGGATGAACCAATTGAAATACTCGTGAAGCAAGGAGTCTATAGGCCGATGCCAACCGAAGAACAAATTGTATTATCAACATTCGATGATGACGTCCTTGCAATATTGGACAGTGTTAATTCTTTTGCTGGAATATATACATACAATCCTCGCATTGAAGCTAAAGGACGGGCAAAAATCAACATGAAAAGCGGCAAGGTTACTCCATTGAACGCAGAAGAAGTCAAGGAAACTCCAGTAGGCCCCCATCGCCAATTATTATCTGGTTATAGAGTAGAGCATGTGAACCATAGTGATGGGTGAGTTACTTTTCAAAAGAAACTAGTTATTATTAAATATCACTTTTAAGTTAATTTTTTAGTTCAAATAACGATAGATATATACTACGCTTATGTCTATCAATAGTCATGGCTGCCACACAGTCACTAACGTCATTTTTAGTAATTTTTTCCAGATCCCGCGAAATACAAAAATATTTTTAATCGCAACTCTACAGGCGTTTCATCAAAGTCTCCCTAATTCTTCTAAATTCACTCTAATCTTGTAAATTTCTTGAAATTAACTCTATTGAACTTACCTTGCAGTTTCAGGTATTTCATCAAGTTCTGTTATATTCCTTTAAATTCTTCTCCTTTTCCACAAATTCATTCGAATTTTACATAATTCCTGATGTTTTTATAGATTTTTTACTTGTGTAACATATTTCGAAAGTAATTTAAAGAACAAATACTTGTATAGTTACAGTTATTGGAAATTGAATCTACAGTGAATTCCTTAAAAAAAAGCATAGAAAACCTTATGAAAATTCAGAAACATTCATGCTTATTCAAGGACGCCACTATTCCTGGTGTTCCTCGTGGCGGCCCATTTTCTTCTTCTTTTTCTTCTTCTTCTAACGATTAACATTCTCCTTTCAGGTCTCTTCCTCCTGCCGAGCCATCACTTGGTGTAAACTCCAGGTCTCCTCCACCAAGGTGCATGGCTCCACCTTCCCGGCTTCCTTCTTCTGACGGATCTGGATATGGACTAGACCAACTTCAATTTATTCGGCTTATTCCCAAAAGGAATCCAAAGCAGCTATTCGAACTTCAAAGATACACTTTCACTGCGGATAAACAAATTTTATTACTCGAAGGACAAAATCGCTATGGGCGTATACCAACGCAAGAATACATTGTATTATCAACAATTGCTGGTGATGTCTTTGCAATATTGGAGAGTAGTAAACATCTTGCTGGAATATATACATATAAATCTCGCACTGGCCTTAAAGTACGAGTAAAAATAAATATGCAAAGTGGCGTGATTAACCCACTGACCACACTTGAAAGGACGGAAATTCCAGTAGGCCGCCTTCGTCCGATCTTAAATAATTTTATAATACATCATATTAACCACGATCCTCCACATCATGCAATCAATTAAAAAAATAATGAACTAAAAAAAAATGGTGATCCGAAGCCATCTTAAAATATTACGAGTAACTTGTAATTACAAATAATAATCAAAACTGAATGTATTATGGTTCCCAAGGCTTCACCTTTTTGTCAATGTCCCAGCCAGTCTTTCCCAGGAACAAATAAAAACATGTTCCGTTTCCATCACTCACGATATAGTTTTTGAGGAAAATTATTATAGGTTTTTAACGATTTGCCTATAACAGTTTTCCTATACTACAACGTCCAAAAAAGGTATCATCTCTGTTGTGTTTGTGAAACCTTCCCAAAATGAACCTATAAACTTTACGCTGACAGCGATTCCATTGGCGTTTGTTATTCAAATATTTTCAGTCAGATACTTTTGTATTCTAATTAGTAATATTTTTCCAATCTTCAATCAAATATCGTTTATATTCAGGGACTTGTTCAAAACTATCGTTTCGTTATGTTACGTTATCCAAAAAGTACCGAATCTTTTGTTTCCTTTTCGTTACGTTTTAACAGATTGGAACAAAATTAAAAAAGAAACTGATATAACTAAATATTTGACCCGTCTGCGTTTTAATATTTACAGAACGTGCAAAAGGATTCAAATGAACTATCTTTTAGAATTACGCATGATTAAAAAGTGTCGTTACAATTTCGGTACTTTGAATAATGTTACCTAAGTCGAGTGAATATAGTTTCGTTTTGGCCGTACAGAAACAGAACGAAAATCTTGAAACTATTTTGCTTCGTTTCGGTCGGCCATTCACGTTTAAATATTGGTCATTTTGTAACGAGTCAAATAATTTATTAAATGATTAATTCTTGTCAGTAAAATATGTTTCAAAAAATCTAATTGGCTTAGTTTTAATATTTCATGACGGACAAGTTTTTTACATATCTGGAGGTCTTAACTATTTCGATACATTCTTACAGCTTTTTATTTGCTGATTCGCAGCAGATAAGTATTGTCTAATAGGTGCTTGTTACTCAAACATGGTTAGTCAAATACTGTGAAATTTTCATTAGCAATCTTTTTTAAATCTTTCATTAAGTACAGCTTATATTTGAGAAACTGACATATACAATTGCACAATTTAGAATTTAGAAACTGTGGAATCTGAGTATCTCATAAGTACATGTTTGACGCCTACATTCAGTGAGATAACGATTCAGATAACATATACAAACATCAATAAAACATCAGAATGTTTTTTAGATACACTTTTAACCAAATTCTTCATTAGAGAATTACTCAGTTTTCCTTAGTTGCAAAAAATGGCGGCCCTTTGTACTCTAATCTACACCTTGATGGTCATCCTTAACTCAATTGGTGAATATAATACTATATCATATATCTATGAGTTTGGAAATTTGCTTAAGCTTTCCGAAAATAACAATTTCTCCGAGAGAATTTAAAAAAAAGTATACTTTCAATCAAAATCAGTTCATCATACACAAGAAAGTGATGTAACGATATATCTTGAGAAATGTCGCAATCATTGTTGTTTAAAATCTAATTTCCCTGCAAATTAGTATTTTTTTAAAAATTTTAATAGAAAATCAAAGAGTTTCAAAGGAGACTTGAAATGTCTAACAATTGTAGGTTTTGTTAGTTATTCCAATGAAAATTAGCATTTACAAGCAAAAATCATGAGCGATGCACATATGCATTTCTGTGATTTTCAGAATAAAAAAATGAAGGCTTCTTTTTCGAGGAAAACATTCTCCATCACTCTACTATTTCTAACTTTGAAAGTCAATTTTTCGGTTAAAATTCCATTTTTTTTTAACTGCTAAGAAGCGAAAGTAAGAAAAAATTCAATTGTAAAAGCTGTTGTCAAAATAATTATTTTGCGTAATTCTGAAACTTTTGCCATTAAAAAGAATATTCATCTTTCATAAGACATGACTGATAATACAATTTCAATTTATAAATCGAAAGAAAACCTTTTTTTTAGTGCCCTGCCTTCTAACGGTCAACTACTTCAATTTAGATGATAAGTTCAGCTTAAAAAAGTTTAATTCCGAAATTTATAATTTCTAAATTAAACCCTAAAGTATGAAACTATTTCAAATTAATAGTTTCTAAAAAATTTTAATTTTTAAATTAAATAAAGAACATTTTTGGTTTTGTCTTTATCTCATAAAAAGCTTAGGTTTCTTCATTTAGGAAACTCAAGGATGTTCCAGGTCCAGTTTCAAGTTTAGAATTACTTAACCTTCAACTCCATTGATAAAACTGACGTCAAAATCACCATTGAATATTGCAACTAATTTTGGAACAGAAACGCAAGCGTTAATAATAATAAAATAATTGATATCATAATTGTTCCCATAATTGTATTTATTTTCATATTTATGTTTTTCCTTGCATTTCAGGAAAAACAGGTAATATTTATTAAATATTTTTTGTCTTTTCACAGAAATATCATCAGCTGTGCCACCCAAAACAATGGACCTTCTGGCAAATTTCGGAAAGAGTAACGAACGTGCGCATAATCAAGGTATCTGTAGTTCAAATAAAAACCGATACCAGAAATGTTAATCAATAAACAGTTTTTTATAGACATTTAAGAACTTTTAATAATCTTGCAAATCAGTACATATTTTAGATTACATTTTACATATCAGTACATTTGATAGACCTTTCTATCATATCTTGTTCTTGTAGAAATCCCAACCTGTTGATCAATATATTTTCAATCAAATTGTATCAAATCTTACCAGTACAAAAATTTTATGAAATTCTATGTGCTTCTCTACCTTCTAATTACTTGAAAGAAAATTCGGATTCTGATAGGATTATTGCTAAAAATATTAAACTTACTAACTGTTGCATTAAAAAACAAAAAGGATATCATGATAACTGAGGTTGATTAAGGGAATGTCACTTTCAAGAAACTACAGAACAAAACGATCAATCTGATTAATACTTGAAGGACCAAGAAGTTTCTCAATCCTAATATTTCTCGAGAAGACTTTCTTAGAACCAATTCAAATCTAGCTAGAATTTATGGTCTGCCCAAAATACATAAACCAGATTGTCCACTTAGACCTACAGTGTCTTCTATTAATACTCCCACTTGTGTCTTAGCAAAAATTTTCAGCAAAATAATCTGCGATTCCGCTAATATTTTCAACTTTTTAATTATTATTATTGAAACGTCAATATAAGATCAACTGTCCCTTTCTGATAGAACACTAATTTCAATATACAAGAATGAAATACAAAAGCATCACTACGAACCAATTCATTCTGCGAGCAGAATGTACTGTTGTAGATTATTATCAGTAATGCAAAAACATTGGTTATTCAAAAAAATGTAATCGCCTCTTTCTTCTTGCAGAGATGATTTCACACTTCGAACGTTTTCCCAATTTTGCCCCTATTTCTGGTGATTCACGTGCCGGACCATCTTCTTCTGATAGACAGCATCCTCCTCCCATTTCTTATCCTCCTGCCAGACCTTATTCTCAGAGCATGTCTTCTTCTCCTGCCGGACCTCCTCTTCGTTCAAGGTCCCGGTCTCCTCCAGCCGTGTACATAACTCCACCTACCAGGATTCCTTTTTCTAATAGACAAGCATATGGACTTGATCAACTTGAATTTATTCGGCTCATTCCCTATAAAAATCCCACCCGGCAATTCGAACTTCGAAGATACAATTTTCCTGCGGATAAACCAATTGAATTGCAAGTAAGACGGAAAGTCTTTCGGCCCATCCCAACCGGAGAACAAATTGTATTAACAACATTCGATGGTGAAGTCCTTGCAATTTTTGACATTGATAATGCTCTTGCTGGAATCTATACATACAATCCTCGCATGCAATCTAAAGGGCGAGCAAAAATCAACATGGAAAGCGGCAAGGTTACCCCATTGACCGCAGATGAAATCAAGGAAACTCCAGTAGGCTTCCATCGCCAATACTTAAATTCTTATAAAGTAGAGCATGTCAACCACAGTGATGGGTGAGTTACTTAAAAAAAACTAGTCATCGTTGAATTATATTTTTAAGGTAATTTTGTAGTTTGGATAACGAGAAATATACAGGGTGGACCATTTTAATCTGTCATGGGAAATAACATTGGTACTACTGGCACCAATGACCTTGACCTTGAATTAGATTTCAAGATTATTTGAAGGTTAAAGTTTGAATTGAACTTCAACATTGACCTTCATTTGACCTTTCCATTACCTTCATCTGACTATCAATAGTCATGGATACCAAATAGTCACCAACGTAACTTTTAGTCACTTTCTTCTCTAATTTCCCAGGTCTCTTCCTCCTGCCGAGCCACCACTTGATTCCAGGTCCTTTTCTCCTTCTAAGTTCAAGGCTCTACCTACCAGGCTTCCTTCTTCTGACGGATCTCTATATGGACTTGACCAACTTCCTTTCATTCGGCTTATTCCCAAAAATAATCCAAACCAGCTACTCAAACTTCAAAGATACACTTTTCCTGCTGATATACAACTTTTATTGCACGAAGGACGGAATCAGTATGGGCCTATACCAACCCAAGAACAAATTGTGTTATCGACATTTGCTGGCGAAGTCTTTGCAATATTGGAGAGTAGTAAATGTATTGCTGGAATATACGGTTATAAATACAGTTCTCTCAATGGCAATAGAGTACGGGTCAAAGTAAACACGCGAAGCGGCAAGATTACCTCATTGACAACACATGAAAAAGAGGAAATTCCGGTAGGCTGCTTTCGTCCAATCTTAAGTAATTTTATAGTACAGCATGTTAACCACAAACCACCACGTCGTCCAATCAATTAAAAGAAATGTTAAACTATAAAAAGAGGGGTCCGGAGCAATCTTAAAATATAACGAATAAGTTGTAATTACAAATAATAATAAAAACTGAATTTATTATTGTTCCGAAGGCTTACATTTTTTTGCAATGCCCTAGTCAGTCTTTTGGCGTTCCAGTGGCAGTTTGGGTTTCTGTTTTAAATTTGTTTGCAATAATCAATGGGCCTTCCTCAACAACAAAAAATTGGACGGAATTCGAACTATGCATTGAAAACTTTATAATTTTTATTAGGAGTTATTTTTGCAATTTACAATGATTTTTAAGAATTACGAATTTTATACTGAGTGATTAAAAGCAATGAATCGGTTGAGAATTGCAAAAAAAGCTATGTCCGCAAAAATCCATTTCTGAGGCAGTGTGGCGCAGGATAAATGTAATTTAATCATACTTTCCAGAATTGAAATATTACTTTTGAAAATAGATAAGGAAATTGGATGCGGCGAATTCGCGAAGAATTTTTTTTCTGAAGCACGAAAACTTGTCTTTATCTTAATGGTCATCCTTATTTCTATTGGTGAATATAGTATTATACTATATCGTAATTTTAAAAACATAACATTTAACAATATTTTGAAGCTTTCCGCAAATAATAATTTCTACGTCGATATCTACATTCTATCGCAGTTACTATTCTTTTCCAAACTCTATTTGAGTTATTACAAGATGAATACGTATTTAATCTCAAGGGTAAACTATGCTAGAGTAGGCCACACAGCATATTAAACAAAATTTTCGAATGTTTTATATGGTTCATAGCAAATTATAGAAAATAGTAATCTAAGCTTCGGGAAGACTTAACTGTTCAGTTAACTATTTTGTTTAATCCTGTTGATGAAATCCATTATTTAGTTGCTTTCAATTTTTTTCAGAAATAATTTCGAGGTACGTTTCCTAATCTCTCTTGATTTCGGAATTCTACCAAATTCAGATCTTATATCAAATACTATCTTACAAATTGCGAAACTTCTATCAATTTTTACGGGCACAGGACTTGTATCAAATCCTGTGTGCTAGAATCCTGGGAGTTTTTATTCAACCCTATCCGTCAAGAAATCTTTCACTTTTCTATCAACAGCTTCTCAATGAAATTCTCTCAAATCTTATCCAATCGGGACTATTATCAAATCCTACTTACCGGAATCTCAAATATATCTATCAAATTGTATCCGTAAAAAAATCTTATTCATTCCTATCAAAATGTTCTCCTTGCATAAGATTTGATAGAGTACGTATGCTTTTCAGTCGGTCATTTCATAATATTTAATAAAAAAGTAAGAGTAAAATTGTTAAGTTAAAAAATTATAAGGAATGGCCTTCTCAGAAAATCCACTTAACGCATATTTTCATGAATAAATCATTAACGGCTTAACCTTTTGCAGCATAGTGGCATCACCTGATGCCACCTTGTTCTAAACCATTTCTTGTGATTTGAAAGTAGTAATTATTCGATTCAACCGGAGTTTTTTGTAGTATCATGCTCACACGATGTTACAGAATCAAAATTATGGTGCAAAAGTTAAAAAATTGACACCCTAATGTGCTCAAACGAAAGAATTGTAACTATCTTTCAAGGTCCGAAAGAAAACTGAATGGTCGGGATTCAGAAAAAAGAATATTGAGATTTGAGCTTTCAAAAATGAACAATAATTTTAATACCTTTCAATATATTTCAAGGTAGCTTCTAGTATTTTCTCAGTTACCAATAATTTTTCAGAATTAGCAATTTCATATTAAGTAATCAAAAGATAAATAAAAAGCTTCAGAATTGGGACCAGCACCTAAATTTGTCCGCAAAAGTACATCCCTGAACCACTGTGGCACTGGAAAAATGTATTTAATTATAATTCCCAAAACTGCAATATTATTTTTAAAAATAAATTAATGTAAAATAATATTTTTTATTTAATATTTTCATTCTTCTTGTTCATTTTAAAATTACTTGTTTATGATTTTATATATTAAAAAAAAGGTTTAAAAAATCCCACGCGGTAAATTTGTAGAGAACTTTTTTTCTCGAGAAAACAAGCTTCTTGATATTTATTCAAATCGTATCACTTTAGCGATAAGGATACAAAGTAAATACGATAATAAAACAGCGCTAAGAATCTAATGTTCGGTCGCATTTCGGTTTGAAACTCGAATTTTTATCGTAGCGACGGATTTATGAAATATCAACATGAATATCTCACAAGGACAAGCGAATATTCTGACGAAACACTAGAGTATTGAATAAATATACTGTAATCAATATTCTTCATTAACGTATGGGTCAGTTTTCCCTCTAGTTGCAAGAAATGGGGATCGTTTATACTCTCGTCTCTATCTTGATGGTGATGCTCAATTCTATTGGTAAATAAAACCCTATACTTTATCTATAACTTTAACGTTGAATAGCATATTTAATACCACCCAAACTTGAATAAAATTCTATAAGCGAATTTGATAGAAATCCTAAAAAATTGAATCGACCAAACTTTAAAAATCACATTCTGTCTATATTTAATGGACCTCTCTATAAAAGTATACCGATCTAGAAAGCCTATATTTTCTATTAATATATTTTCATTATAATTTTATCAAACCTTATCAGTACAAGACTTGTATCAAATTCTATGTTTTGGAATTTAGGATATCTCTATAAAATTCTATCTGTTAACAAATCGCATACTTTTCGATCCGCAAATTATCATTCAAACTCTATCAGATCTTATCTTTGCAGAACATATATTAAATTTTATCTCACAAATTTCGAAAATTTCTATCAAATTCTACCTACAGAGAAATTTCATAGTTTCATATCAATAGCTTCTCATTTAAACTCTATTAAATTCTATCCACTTAGGACTTTCATCAAATCCTACGTATTAAAATCTCGGCAAACATGGCAAAATGTACAATTCCTATCGAAAGTTGTATAATTAAAATTTATTAGATGTGCGAATATTTTTATTTTGAAATTATTATTAAACTGTCAACTTGACATCAACTGTTACTTTTCAATAAAACACTAATTTGAAGATAAAGAAATGAAAACAACAAAAGCATCACTACGAACCAACTTCATTCTGCGAACAGATATTAGATGGGCATACTTGTAGATTATTATTATTAGTAATGCAAAAATATTCGTTTTTCAAAAAATGTAATCGTCTGTTCCTCCTTACAGAGTTAACTTTACAGTTTGAATGTTTGCCTAATGGTGACCCTATTTCCGGTGTTCCTCGTGGCGGCTCATCTTCTTCTTCTAACAGACAACATTCTCCTGCCAGTTTTCTTCCTCCTGCCAGTTTTCTTCCTCCTGCCAGTTTTCTTCCTCCTGCCAGTTTTCTTCCTCCTGTCAGTTCTCTTCCTCCTGTCAGTTCTCTTCCTCCTGCCAGTACTCTTTCCCCTGCCAGGAATCATTCTCCAATCAGGTCTTCTTTTCCTACTGAACCGCCTCTTCGTCAAAGGTCTCGGTCTCCTCATGCCAACTATATAGCTCCACCTACCATACTTCCTTTTTCTAACGTATTCGGCTATGGACTTGACGAACTTCAATTTCTTCGGCTTACTCCTATTAGAAATCCGCACCGGAAATTCGAACTTCGAAGATACACTTTTCCTACGGATAAACGAATTGAAATACAAGCAAGAAAAAAAATCTTTCGGCCCATGCCAACGGAAGAACAAATTGTGTTATCAACATTCGATGGTGACGTCTTTGCAATTTTGGACAAGGATAATGTTCTTGCTGGAATATATAAATATAATCCTCGCACTCAGTATAAAGGACGGGCAAAAATAAATATGGAAAGCGGCACGACTACCTCATTGACCCCAGAAGAAATCCAGGAAACTCCAGTAGGCCCTCATCGCTTCATCCTACATGCTTTTAAAGTAGAGCATGTAAACCATAGTGATGGGTAAGTTACTTAAAAAAAAACTAGTTAATTGTGAAAATTTTTTAATTGAATCTACAACAAACTTCTAGTAATACAAAAAATCATAGAAAATCTTATGCGAATTTAGAGAAATTTGTGCTTATTTAATGAATTTTCTTTTTTTGGTGTTCCTTTGCGGCGGTCCATCTTCTTCTTTTTCTGACAACAATATTCTCCTGCAAGGTCTCTTCCTCCCAGGCGTATGGCTCCACCTACCAGGCTTCCTTCTTCTGACGGATCTGGATATGGACTTGACCAACTTCAATTCATTAGGCTTATTCCCAAAAGGAATCTGCACCATATATTCGAACTACGAAGATACACTTTTCCTACGGATAAAACAATTTTATTGCTCGTAGGAGCGAATCACTTTAGTCCCATGCCAAGGGAAGAACACATTGTATTATCAACATATGCTGGTGATGTCTTTGCAATACTAGAGAGCATTAATTTTCTTGCTGGAATATATACATATAATATTCGCACTGGCGCTAGAATACGGGCAAAAATAAACATGCAAAGCGGCAATATGACCCGAATGACCACACATGAAGTGGCGGAAATTCCAGTAGGCCGCCTTCGTCCAATCTTAAATAATTTTAGAGTACAGCATGTAAATGACAATCCTCCACGTTACATAATCCATTAAAAAATGTTGAAGTAAAAAAAAATGTTTGTAATCCGAACCCATCTTAAAATATGACGAGTAACTTGTTGTTACAAATAATAATAAAAACTGAATGAATTATAGTTTCCGAGGCGTCAATTTCTTGTCAATGCCAACGCCAATCTTTTTTGAAAATATAAAAAAGAGTTCTATTTCATTTCCCCACAAAAATATTTTCTGAAACAATTATTATAGGTTCATAATGGTTTGCCTATAATAATTTTCCTATTACATAAGATACCAGAAAGTATCATCCTCTAGTATATGTGCAACCTACGCATAAAATAAAACTAATTGAACTAGGATTGAAAATATAACTATGCATGCAATTGAAAATCAGAAGTTTCTCAAATTTTTATATTTTTAAACAAAATACAGAACATTTTCCCACTTTATTTCGACCTTAAAGAAAGCTCAGGTTTCTTCATTTAGGAAGCTTGCTGATATTCCGGGTGTACTGTCAAGTTCAAAACTACTTCTTTATTTCTTCTTTATTTTGTTTATACTCTCTCTCTCTCTTACAGTTTTGAGAGTCTTTACATAACTCTACTCCGCATCACTACTTCGTAATTCTCCTTCTTTAGGAATCATTTTTTGGCTTTTTCCCTACCCTGTACAACCAGCTCTCTATCTCAGCTCTTCCAGCTTCTTCATTCATTCCTCCCCCTGACCATTTTCATTCAGAATCCATTTAATTCTCTCTTCTATGCTCTCCCCTCCCCCTTCGTCACCTGTACACCTCTCTAACACATGTAACCATGTTTCCTGCTCATACTTACATACTCTACACACATTCTCTTTCTCATTCATCCAACACCTACATGCTCTTACACCCTCTCCCATTCTGAATCTCACCACTCTATTCCATTTACTCTCCTTTTTAATCTTTTGCAGGTACTTTGGTTCTCCCTGCCTCTTCACCATTCTATACCAGCTGTTGTACCTTGAACCAGCGATTTTCTCCCGTCTTTCCTCCCCTTGTCTTACCTTAATCTCTTCCTCTATTTCCTCCCACTCTCTACCCCTAACTTGCATACCACATTCAAACCTCATTACATATCTCACATCCTCCCATTTTGAACGCCCCACGTTGCCCCTCCTCTCTTTATCCAAAACCTCTCGGGCACACGCTTTCGCAATTTTGCTTCCTTCTCCCCTTCTTAGTTCCTCTTCGAAGTTCCAGGCTCTTTTCACTTGCCTCACCACCATCTTTTCCCGTCCTAATTCTTCCCTCAGCACATAACCTGGGCAGCTCCAATTCACTCTCATAACTCATCTCAAAAATCTCTCCTGTGAGCTTCCCACTTTCTCATGTTCTTTTCATCCCCAATTTTCCACGCCATAGCTTAGCACTGACCACACTAAGAAATCAAACATCCATACACTCATCTTCCAGTCCCCCTTAAACCTCCTTTTTCCTATACCTCATACTTGTCACATTACTTTACTCGTGCATTCTAACCTCTTTCTTACCTGCAGCTCGCTTCCTCCTTTCGTTTCGAACCAAAATACTAGGTAGCAAATCTCATCCATCAACTCCACCACCACGCTATTTATCTTCCATTCATACGCTAATAGCACTACATCATCTGCATATGCTAGTGAGTACACTTTGCCTGTTCCTAATGATGTTCCCCCTTTCCCTTTCCTCTCCAACTTCTCCTCTAAATTTGCCAGAAGAATAATAAATAGAAGTGGGCTCAACGGACACCCTTGCCTGAGGCCCCTTCCTGTCCAGAATTCCTCTCCTTTCTTGTCTCCTATCTTCACCCTTATCTTAGTATCCACAAATATTTCTTTTATCCTCTTTATTAATCCTTCGTCTACTGCTCTATCTGCGGCCTTATACTTTTATTATTTATAAATAATTACTTTTTTTATAAATAAGCATTATAAATAAAGCATTATAAATTCTGCCTTAAAATCAACCAACAGTGCAACTAGTTTCCCTTTATTTCGCCCTAGGTTCCTATTGACTAGATAGTTGAGCACGTAGATTTTATCTATGGTTTCCATCCCTTTTCTAAAACCCGTTTGATTGTGTGATATACTTCCTTTTTCTTCCACCTGTCTTTCCAACCTCCTTCTAAGCACTTCCGCATAAATTTTATGTCCCACTGACATGAGTGTGATCCCTGTATATTCCTCTACCCTTTTTCCCTCTCCTTTCTTAATTAACGGTACTACAAGGCCTGTCTTTCATTCCTCCGGCCAACCTTCTTCTTTCCATACCTTATTACAAATCTTCCACATCTCTTCTCTCACTCCTACTCCTTCATATTTCAGTGCTTCATTTTCCAAGCCATCTTCTCCTGTTGCCTTATTTCTTTTCAACCGAACAATCGCCTTATTCACCTCTTCCCTACTAGTCTTATTTGCGCCGTCCTCGTCTCCCTCTATCGCTTTTCTTCCTGCTCCCTTTACCCTATTTTCCAACCCTCCTAACAGTCCCTTGAAGTGCTTCGTCCACTCTTTCATTCCTATTTCTTCATTTATGCCGTTCCTTTCTCCTCCTTCCCTGTTTATCACTTCCCACTCCCTCCCTTTACAGCTTTCTCTACCTCTTTCATATACCTTTCTTTCTGCTTCTGTCATTTCTCCTTTATCATTCTTTCGTGCTCTCTCTCTCTCTCTCCTTTTGAGTTCTCCTTTTTCCATTTCCCCTTTCCTCGATTTTCTTACACTTTCCTTCATCCTATATTTTTTTCCATACATTCATCATCCCACCACCATCTCCTAAAGCGCTCTTGCTCTCTTCTTAATCTCACATCTTCCCTTACTTCATCAATCACTCCTTTGAGATTTTCTAGTAGCGTGTCTACTCCTTCTTCTTTCAAACATCCTATTTCCTCGTTTTCTATTTTTTCTCTAAATTCTCTTAACTTCCCCTGCCCCCCAAATACCCATTTTCAATTTATTTTTCCTCTTTCCTTCCCTCTTTCCCCTACCTGGATTTGGTCTACCACCTCTCATTGTCGCGATCACTGGAAAGTGTTCTGAGCCTATCACGTCACCCACTTTCATTTTAACCATCAACTTTCTTATTCTTTCTTCTGCCAGAATGTAATCTATGACGATGACCCCTATACCTGCGTACGTATATTCCCCTTCTTCATCCCCCTTGGTATTACCGTTACAAATGAACCATCCCGCCTCTCCTAACAAGTCCAGAAGCCTCCTACCCTCCCGGTCCGTTTCTTTTTGCTTCGAATTTCTTATGAACATCTCCTTTTCTCTATCCCATACCTCTCGTCTTTGTTCCCCGGTCCATGCATTCAAGTGCCCCCCTATTAGGACCAACCTCTCATCCTTTTTCTCTGTCCATTTCCTTATTGTTCTCCATTCTCCCTCTTCTCCGTTGTTCCCTCCTTTTCTTCTATATACGCTCCCTTTTCATCCTCTACCACCAGTTCCTTTCTTACCCCTGTCACCATTCCACCCATTCCTCTTCCTTTTACATGCTCCTTTCTCGCTGTTTGCATCTTCCACTCATATGCTATCGGTAATATTCTTTTCATGCCTTTCCATTCTTTCTCATTTACCCACGTCTCACTCATCATTATCACATCTCACTTCTGCAATTCTCCCCAAAATCCTTTGTCCTTATTTTTTAGTCCTAAAACGTTCCAGAACGCTATTTTCACGTCGCCCTTATGGCATTTATCACCATTCTTCCTTGCATTCAAGGCCTCTTGTCGTTAACCCCCCCCCCCCCCCCCCCCCGTGATACTTTCATTCCCCCTTTCCTCTGTCTTGTCCACTTCCTTCACTACCCATTTTCTACCCTCTGTCAGAAATTAAGAACAAAATCCCCATTCATTTTAGGTTGAATTTTCTCGAAAACAAAAATACATACACTAGCGAAAAAATTCACACAGTTTGCCTACATATAGTCGTCTAGAATGCTCCCGGAACTTCTGACACTGATAAAATATTTTTTTACACAAAATTCTCCTTATTGCCATATCTTTTGCAGTATATAAGGACACTAGAGCTTACCAATTTCTTCAGTAATATACGGCTTACGATTTCCTTTGAAGAACATACTTTTTGTTTTGTGTACGTTAATTTTAAGGCACATCTTCTTCATACTTTTATTCAGTTTTCTCATAATTCTTTGCAAGTCTTCGATCGACTCTGCCATAGCAACCTTATCATCTTCGAACGCTAACCCACGTACCCTCACTGTCCCGAGATCCTCACCTTCTTCTTTGATAAGGGCCATTCTTAGGCACTTGTTAATGTGAATAATAAATTCAGAAAACATGTTAAACAAACCGTTTTTAGCATGAATTTCACATAAAACTGCTATATCGTATTTTTTGGAGCATGTTCAGGACAAAGTACATGAGGATCGGTGGTGAGGGAGGGGGTGGGGGAGGGGTTAAATTGAAAGTTTTTGGATTCAAATTATTTATTGAACCTTCCTCAAGAGGTGACCAAACTTTAGTTTATAAAAAGTTAATAACAGGTACTTTTTTTTTTACATTTTTTCGAAAACCGAGCTGGGTAATGGAAAATTAACTTGACTTTTCAAACACAATTTCAGGTTTACTATCGTGATATTTTAAAAGGATTAAAGTAATGCAAACCAATGAGAAAATTAAACTAGTTTTTGGTTGAAAGTTCTATATTTTATGTTGAAAAGTCTACTATAAAATTCTCGGTTGAGAATTTACCTTTTTTTGTTGAACATTTTATTACCTGGTTTTTGGCTTGAAAAATAACAAAATTTCAGAGTAAAAAAAAGAAAAATGGTAATTAAACTATTGAATTTTTAAGCCAAAAAGGCGAACATTTGACCAAGCAATTGAATTTTCAAAGAAAAAGGTGACTTTTTAGAAAAATTGTCAAATTCTTAACAAAACAATTCAATTTTCAACCAAATAATAAAACTTTGAACAACAAAAAATGAATTCTTAACCAGCTCAGTTTTCGAAAAAATGAAAAAAGAAGTGCTTTTCATTAACATTTTGTAAAGTAAAGTTTGGTTTTACGTGAAATGCATCTTGTATCGATCTCGGGACAGTGAGGGTGCGTGGGTTAGCGTTCGCAGATAATAAGGTTGTTATGGCAGAGTCAATCGAAGACTTGCAAAGAATGTTGAGAAAACTAAATACCAGTATGAAGAACATGGGCCTCAAAACTAATGTACACAAAAAAAAATTATGGTCTTCGAAGGAAATCATAAATCGTATATTACCAAAGAAATTGGTAAGCTCTAGTGGCCTTATGAACATTCTAGACGACCATTTTTATTGCAAATGGTAAAAAAGTCACTTGTATAATTTTGTAATTTTCATGTCAGGTCTTCGAAGTCCGATATTTGTATGAAAGTACGTTTTCCAATTTTTTTACCATGTTCTACCACTTCAAAAAATCTCAAAAAATTGACAATACATACTTGATATGTAAGTAAACTGTGTGGATTTTTTCGCTAATGTATGTATTATTGCTTTCGAGAAAATTCGACCTGAAATATTTGAAATTGTGTCAAAATTTGAATTTCGCGCCAGAAATTGTTGAACAAATTTATTAAATGTATTTTATAAGAGATCTTCAATTTGACCCCAGATTGATTAAAATCTGTCAAAAAAAAAATTCGAGTTATACGCAAAAAAACTGGAAACCCATAAACGTCACCTTGAAAGGTCATTTTAAGGTTAAAAAGCCGAAAAATTCAGGAAAGATTTTTCTTTGTAACGTACACATAGGACGAAAATACATTCCTGACCCACTGTGGCACGGCAAAATATATTTAATTATACTTTTCAGTATTGCAATATTATTTCTGAAAATAAATGATATTTTCGAAAATAAATAAATTAATGGAAGATATTATTATTCGCTTGATATCTTCTTTATTCTTTTTCTTTTTAAAATTATTTGTTTGTGATTTTAGACTCTAAAAACACGTTTTTAAAAATTGGATGTGGAAGATCTGTAGAGAATGTTTGTCTGAAGAAAATAATCTTCTGGGTCTTGATTTAAATTTTACCACTTTAGCGATAAGAATAAAAAGTGATTGCACAAATTTCTGTTTGAGACTCCGATTTTTTATCTTGGCACTAGATTTATGAAATATAAACATAAGGATTTCAGAATAACAAACTGACACTCTATTTCGACACAAGAGTAATAGTTAGATACAATATTAACCACTTGTTTCATTTACGAATAAATCAGTTTTCTCTCTAATTGTAAGAAATGAGGATCGTTTATTCACTGGTCTTTATCTTGACGGTGTTGCTCAATTCTATTGGTAAATCAAATATATAATAATCTATAATCTATCTTTAATTTTAAAAAAGTTTTTAAGCTTTCCGTAAATAAAAATGTTTGCCTCGTATTTTGCATTCTATCACAATTGCTTGTTTGTCCGAAATAAATACGCATTTAACGGGGTAATTTCGGAGATGTGGGGTAAATTCGGACATTGCTAAATTGATAGTTTAAATTACTCCAGATGGTTTCCACCAGGTTCTAGAATCAGATAAGGCCACCTTAAGTGATTTGAACTGTCAATTCAAAAATGTCCGCATTACCCCACATGTCCGAGATTACTCCATTTGACGGTATATTATAAAATAACGCACAATTCTGTAATTTTTTGTTAAATGAATAATATAAAGTTTAATTTCGTGTGATATTGACAATTTACTCAAAAGGAAGTAGAGATTGAATTACAAAATTTAATCCCCTTGAACCTTTAATAATGAATCTATAAATTAGAAATTATTT
The DNA here is from genome assembly GCA_932195095.1 of Andricus curvator. Classification (NCBI taxonomy): domain Eukaryota; kingdom Metazoa; phylum Arthropoda; class Insecta; order Hymenoptera; family Cynipidae; genus Andricus; species Andricus curvator. The sequence goes on along the minus strand of CAKNYM010020561.1, from coordinate 80,725 downwards.
GAAAATTCGGAACGGTTTCTAAAGTTTTAGTCAAACGTTTAAATCTGTTCAACTACTGGGGCTTTCGAATTGAAAAAGTTCAAATTTCAACGTGAAAATATGTAAATTGTTTAATTTTGAACTGATAGATAATAAACTTCTAAAATCAGTTCCTGTTCAACTTTTAACGCTCGAACTACAGTTCAGGTTTAGCAATCATTAATATATTTATTTTTGAAGCTGAGCAAACTAAAACTTTTTCTATCGAAACTTTTCAAAGTCAAATGCTTTTAACTATTAATTATTCAGGTTTTCAAAACTTATAATAATTATTTTTAAAAATAAATGTTTTGAATCTTTAAATCTTTAGTTTCAAAATATAATTTTCAAATTAGATTATTATTAGTAATGAAAAAATATTCGTTCTTCAAAAAAATGTAATCGTTTGTTTCTTCTTGCAGAGTTAAGCTCACAGTTCGAATGCTTGCCTAATGGCGCCCCACTTCCTGGTGTTCCTCGTAGCGGCTTATCCTCTCTTTTTTCTTCTTCTTCTTCTCCTTCTTCTGACACACAACATTCTTCTACCAGTTCTCTTTCTCCTGCCATGCCGCATTCTTCGCGTATGCCTTCTTCTCCTGTCATATCTCATTCTTCGAGCATGTCTTCTCCTGCCATACCACATTCTTCGAGCATGACTTCTCCTGCCATACCACATTCTTCGAGCATGTCTTCTTCTCCTGCTGAACCACCTTTCTCTGCAAGGTCCCGGTCTCCTGCACGGTATATAGTTCCACCTACCAGGCTTCCTTCTTCTGACGGACATGGATATGGACTTGATCAGCTTGCATTCATTCGCCTTATTCCCAAAAAGAATCCGAATCGGATATTTGAACTCCGAAGATACACTTTTCCTGCGGATAAATCGATTAAAGTACTTGCAGACAAAAAACTCTTTAAGCCCGTTCCACCACAAGAACAAATTGTATTATCAACATTCGATGGTGACGCCTTCGCAATATTGTCAAGTAGCACTACTCTTGCTGGAATATATAAAGTGAAGTATAGCACAAACAGCAAAGGACGAGTTAAAATAAACATAATAAGTGGAAAGATCACTCTATTGACCCAAGATGAAATGAAGGAAATTCCGGTAGGGTCCCATCGCCTGATCTTACATGATTTCGAAGTAGAGCATGTAAACCAAAGAGATGTGTAAGTTGCTTCTGAATAGAAACTCATTTTAGTTACTTATTTGAGATGAACTCAATATACCAGCTTTTGTGAATAGAAATATTACTTTAGTCGCTTCTTTTAATAGCGCAAACAAAAGAGCCCAAGGATTTGTAGATTTTATTTAATTTTTTTAGAATTCCTTTCAACTCACTCTGATGATTTGCAATTCCCTTGCAATCCACGACATTCAATTTACCGTTTCCGGAGTTTCAATTTTTTTTAATTGTCTCTGAAGTCTTTTAAATTCTCCCTGAAGACCTTTAAATTCGATCTAAAAACTTTTAAATTCTCCCTGAGGACTTTCAAATTCACGTGGAATTCTGATGGATTTCATAACATTCTTTTTTACTAATGATATTCACTCCTATTTATCTGAATTCAATGGCATATTTTCAGATTTAAAAAATTTTGTTTTCTTCACTCCAATTATTTTTAACTTATGTTGATTTCCTATGAATTTCATAGAATTCCCTTAAATCCCCTTCTCTTGAACTCTTTTATATCTACTCCAAGCTTACTGATATCAATAGAATAACTAAAACAACAAGGACTTTCATAGTTACTGTTATAGAACCAAATTCAACTACTGATACCAATTCGTTACTTATTTACAAAAATAACTTCATTGCCACTATTGTTACAACAAAAAATTAACTAGTTAGCTCTCATCTCTGGTGAAAACAACAGTCCCCTACACCATGAATTCAATTACAGAAATACAAACTAAATGTACAATGATTCCCAAGACTTCAATCTTTCGTCAATGCCCTAGCCAGTTTTTTTCGTAAACAAATTAAAAAAAAGTTCCGTTTCATTTCCGCACGAAAATCTTTTTGACGGAGAATATTGTAGTTTAATCATAATATACATATAGTAATTTTCCTATGAAAAAGACCACCCTAATGTAGATAGGGAAAAATTCCACTGATCAGAAAGAATTTCGTAAAATTCATTAATGATCTGCATTCAAGATTTTTATTATGCCAGGCCCACCAAGCCTCCATGCATTTGCTTCTTACAAAGTTTTGATGGCTTTAGGTACAAAGTGCCAGTACACGTTTGCTGGGGGCACCACGTTTTCCGTCAACACAGACAAGTCTGTCGTTATGAGATGTGCGCAACCATCAAGCGTTCGTGTACGTCTCATAATTGCCAAACGGATTTGTCTATGTTGAGGGAAAATGTGGCGCCCCCAGCGGACATGTACTATTACTTCGTACCCAAACCAAATAAGAAAATCCTTATATAAGAGTGCTTTCAATTAAAATCAGTTTATCAACATATCTAAGAAACTGGTATAAAGATATATCTCGACAATGTCGCAATTATTTTTGTTGAAAATTTGATTGGCTTTTCATTATTTGAAGTCGTTCAATGCCATAAAAAACAAATTAAATCTACAGTCAATTCCTTAGAATAGAAAAAATTATAGAAAACCTCATGTGAATTCAAAAACATTTGTGCTATTCGTGTTAGGTCCAGGTCCCCACCACTCAAACGCATGACTCCACCTACTAGGCTTCCTTCTTCTAACGGATCTGGATATGGACTTGATCAGCTACAGTTTATTCGACTTCGTCCCAAAAATAATCCGAACCAGCTATTCAAACTCCAAAGATACACTTTTCCTACGGATAAACCAATTGCATTGCTCGAAGGACAGAATCAGTATGGGCCTGTGCCAACCCAAGAACAAATTGTATTGTCAACATTTGCTGGTGACGTCTTCGCAATATTGGAGAGTACCAAATGTCTTGCTGGAATATATACATATAATTTTCGCATTGGCAAAAAAAGACGGGCAAAAATAAACATGCAAAAAGGCACGATTACCCCATTGACCCGAGATGAAATAGCGGAAACTCCAGTAGGCCGCCTTCGCCCACTCTTAAATCATTTTACAGTACAGCATGTAAACCATGATCTTCTACGGCATTCAATCAATTAAGAAGAATGTCAAACAAAAAAAGTTATTGATTCGAAGCTATCTTCAAATATTAGGAGTAACTTGTAATTAAAAATAATAATAAGAACTCAATGTATTATGATTTCAAAAGCTTTAATCTTTCGTTAATTTCCCAGATATTCTTTTGTGGAAACAAATAAAAAAAAGTTTTGTTTCATTTCGTTATTGGTTTTAAAGATTTACCTATACTAATTTTCCTACGGAGGAGACGACACTCATGTAGATAGGAAAATATTCCACAGATATAGAAACCATGTCCTAAAATTATTTAGTTTTTGCTCGAAATCATCAATATTCCCAATTTTCAACAATTGCAGGGTGTTCTAGCGTCTTACCAGAAATGTGTATTTTTATTCAAATGTAATTAGATTTCAAAGAATAAATATTTTTCAACAACTTACGTCTTTCCGTTTTTAGGGTGCCCGTTTTGATCGAAGTTATTAAAATGATGTCAATTAAAATTACGTGAGAAAGAAACATAAAATAATTGAGAATCGTTACTTACGATTATAGGAAGCGATACATATGTGCATGTATTTCAGGATCAGCTTTCAATATATAGGAACTCACCTGAAACAGTGAAAAAATATAAAGGTTAGTAACATTGTCATATAGTAACGACAAAATGCACAAATAATTAAATTAACATTCAAAATATAGGATTCTTTCATTCATAACTAATGAAAGATATGCATAAGTAACTTAAATTTATTTGAAACAATTTTACGCAGTCTTTTAAATTTAAGGTATTACGGTGCCAAAAAGCAGATATCTGAAAAAATTGTTTTTCTATGATTTTAAGAAGCAAAATAATATTACTGATGATGTCATTTCAAATAACAGAATATTATGAACAATTTTAAAAGCTTATGAAAAACATTTATTTTAGCAATTTGCTGATCCGTAGAAGATTCAGGTCGAAAAGAAAAATTGTTTTCGACAATAAATAAATTAATGTCAAATATTATTATTTGTTTCATTTTTTCTTCTTTCTTCATTTGATTTTTTTGAAGTTTTACGCATTAATAAAATAGTTCTCAGAAATTGGCTCTGGCAAACTTGTAGACAATTATTTTCTCAATACAATGAGCTTCTAGGTATTTACTTAAATCTTATCACTTGAGCGATAAGAATAAAAAATAAAGGCGATACGAATAAAACGATTAGAATCAAATATTTGGACAAACTTATGTTTTATTATTCCGCAACCAGCTTCGCTTAAGTTAAACAAATTTCTTTCCTTGGACTGAATTATGAAATATAAACATGAATATATCAGAAAAACAAGCTCAACGCCTATAACATATGAGATTCTGATCAAGATGCCATATATGATATATAGTCTAATAAAACACAAGAATATCAATTAGATACTCTTTCAAAACAATTCTTCATTAGCCTAAATATCAGTTTTTCCTCCAATTGCAAAAAATGAGAATCGTTCATACTCTGGTCCTTACCGTGATGGCCATCCTAAATGCTATGGGTGAATATAATACTATAACATATCTAATACATTTTTAACATTACAAATTCCACAATCTTTTTTGTCTTTTCATAGAAATATCATCAGGTATGCCACCAAAAACAAGGGACTTTCTGGCAAATTTTGGGACGAGTAACGAACATGCGAATAATCAAGGTAGCTATAGTTCAAATAAAACTGATAACAGGAATGTTAATCAATAAACAATTTTTTTATTGACATTTTCAAACTTTTAAGAATCTCTTGAACCAGTACATATTTTATATTTCATTTTACATTCGTGAAATTTCAAACATTTGAAATTGATCACAAACAACTTCGTATATTTTCAATTAAACATGATTTTGTTCTCACCTACGTGTTTTTTGGAACTTCAATTAATGAAAAGAACCAAATTGAAAAAATTGGAATAAAAAAGGAAAACCAAAACTAACCTCAAAATACAATAATGAATGCACAAAAGGATCACTAAGAACCAACTCCATCATACGAACAGAATATATTAGCTGGGTACTCTTGTAGATTATTATTAGTAAAGGAAAAACATTCGTTCTTCCAAAAAATATAATCGTTTTTTTCTTGTTGCAGAGTTAAGCTCAGAGTTTAAATGTTTGCCTGATGGCTCCCCAATTCCTGGTGTTTCTTCTTCTTTTTCTGACACACAACATCCTTCTAGCAGTTCTCTTCCTCCTGCCATACCACATTCTTCGAGCATGTCTTCTCCTGCCATATCACATTCTTCGAGCATGTTTTCTTCTCCTGCCGAACCACCTTCTCGTGCAAGATCTCGGTCTCCTACCAGGTATATAGCTCCACCTACCAGGCTTCCTTCTTCTGACAGACATGGATATGGACTTGATCAGCTTGAATTTATTCGGCTTATTTCGAAACAGAATCCGAATCGGCGATTCGAACTTCGAAGATACACTTTTCCTACAGATAAATCAATTAAAGTACTCGCGGAAAAAAAACTCTTTAGGCCTGTGCCACCACAAGGACAAATTGTATTATCAACATTCGATGGTGACGTCTTTGCAATATTGTCAAATACTTATACTCTTGCTGGAATATATATACACAGGTTTCGCTTGAACATCAAAGGACGGGTAAAAATAAACATGGCAAGTAGCAAGATCACTCTATTGACCCCAGATGAAATCAAGGAAATTCCGGTAGGGTCGCATCGCCAGATGTTATATGATTTCAGAGTAGAGCATGTAAACCACAGAGATGTGTAAGTTACTTCTTAATAAAAACTCATTTAAGTTACTCATTTAAGATAAAGTCACTGTAGCAGCTTTTGTGAATAGAAATATTACATTAGTAGCTTCTTTTAATAGCGAAAACAAAAGGCACAGTCTTTTTCGTAAACAAATTCAAAAAAGTTCTCTTTCATTTCAACACGAAAATTTTCTTTGACGAAAAATTGTATAGGTTAATAATACTCTACCTCGAATAATTTTCCTATGGGGGAGACAACCGTATTGTAGATGGGGAAAAATTACACAGTCAAAAAATAATTTCGTGAAATTTATTAATAAGCTGTATTAAATAAGTTTATTATACCAGGCCCACCAAGCCTGCATGCATTTGCTTGTTGCAAATTTTTGACGGCTTTGGGTACGAAGTATTAGTACACGTTTGCTGGGGGCACCACGTTTTCTGTCAATACAAACAAGTCTTCCGCCAATGAGGAGATGCGCGCAAGCACCCAGCGTTCATGTACCTCTCATAATTGACAAACGGATTTGCCTGTGTTGACGGAAAATGTGGTGCCCCCAGTGGACGAGCACTGGAACTTTGTACCCAAAGCCATCAAAACATTGTAACAAGCAAATGTCGCAATCATTGTTGTTGAAAATCTGATTGGCTTTTCATCATTTGAAGTTCTTTTATACCATAAATTGAAATTTTTCTAAATTAAACTTAAAAGCAATTCCTTGTGATAAAAAAAATTATGGAAAACCTTACGCGAATTCAGAAATATTTGTGCTTGTCAGGTCCAGGTCTCCTCCGCCTAGGTGCATGGCTCCACCTACCAGGCTTCCTTCTTCTGACGGATCTGGATATGGACTTGACCAGCTTCAGTTTATTCGGCTTATTTCCAAAAAGAATCCAAACCAGCTATACGAACTTCGACGATACACTTTTCATGCGGATAAACCAATTTTAATACTCGAAGGACCGAATCACTATGGGCCTATGCCAACCCAAGAACAAATTGTATTGTCAACATTGTCTGGTGACGTCTGCGCAATATTGGAGAGTAGTAACTACCTTGCTGGAATATATACATATAATTCTCGTGGTGGTAATAAAAAACGGGCAAAAATAAACATTCGAAGAGGCACGGTTTCTCTATTGACCCCAGATGAAGCGAAGGACACTCCAGTAGGCCGTCTTCGCCCAATCTTGAATTATTTTAGAGTACAGCATATAAACTACAATCATCCACGTCATCAAATCAATTGAAAGAAATGTAAAACTAGAAAAAATATTTTGTGAACTGAAGCTATCTTAAAATATTACGAGTAACTTGTAATTACAAATATAATAATAAAAACTCAATGTACTATGGTTCCTAAGGTTTCAATTCTTCGTCAATGCTCAGCAGGTCTATTACAGAAACAAATAAAATGCTATGGGATAGAAATTTCTATGAGCAGTCTAATTCTCAATACACACGAATACATTTCAGGGCGGCTTCTGGTATTTTCCTAGTTAACAAGAATTTTTCAGAGTTAGCAGTTTTATATTAAGTAATAAAAAAATTATTAATAATAAATCAGTTCAGAACTGGGACCAGCAGCTAAATGTGTCTGCTAAAATACATCCCTAAGCCACTGGCGTACGGGAAAAATGAATTTAATTATACTTTCCAGAATTGAAATACAATTTATGAAAATAAATGAAGTGATTTCAAATTGTAGACAATTTTTTCTCAAGAAAATAAGCTTCTAGGTATTCATTTGAATTGTGTCACTTTAGCGATAAGAATGACAAATAAAGATAATTAGAATACGTAGCGCTATTCGCGAAAATGGCATCAAATATAAACATAAATCTCTGAGCGAGACAAGCTAAGTCCAATAAATCCTCAGAGTACTAATCAGATACATTGCTAACCAAATTCTTTTTTAACGTATAAATCAGTTAACCATCTAATTGCAAGAAATGAGGATCGTTTATACTCTGATCTTCGTCTTGACGGTGATTCTCAATTCTATTGGTAAATTAGATACCATGCTTTATCCATAATTTAAAAAAATTTTTTAACCTTTCCACGAATAACAATTTCTCCATCGTGATTTGCATTCTACCCCACTTGCTATTATTTTCCAAACTCTATCTGAGTCTGTCCGAAATGAATACCAATTTAATTTGAAGGCTAAACTATGCCAAAGTAGGTCACATAAAAATTCTAAATGTGTGTTTTCATTTATAGTAATTTATTAATAATAGTCACCTAAGCTCTATAAAACTCTATAAAATCCCATCTTTTCAGAACATATATTAAATTCTATGTTACAAATTTTTAAAATTTCTATCAAATCTTATCCTCTCAGGACTTTTATCAAATCTTAAATATCAGAATCTCAAAAAATTGAAATATGAAAATTTAAAAAATTTAAATGATAAAATAGTAAAACCCAGATAATGAGTTTGATAATCCAGGATTTCAGAAAAAAAACATACAAATTATACCTATGGATTAATATCTCTGGATTAATGTCCTAAATTTTAAAATGCAAGATCATTTACGGTATAATCCATTCTTCTCAGGGTAGTTTCAAAGTCCAATTATTCAATTAATTTTATTGTACAAATTCAAAGATTCGCAATTGAACACAAAAAATTTCATATATTTTCAATTTTAATTGAGGCAATGAACAACATTGAAAAAACTGGAATAAAAAAATCAAAATCATCTCTAAGTACCAACTTTTACATTGCTCATATATGGAAGCGTTATATTAGAACTTAAATTGTGTTTATAATCTGAAAGGATTTACAGTTTACACATGCACACAATTTGAAATCATTTTATTTTAGGCATATTATTCAATTTAAATTATTAGCCAACAAATAATTATCCTCGGAGTAAATGTATAATCTTTTCATACTTTTATGAGTAATATGACTTTTGCGCTAATCTACAGAGTTTATGAAAATTTACGATTATTATCTACAGTTGCATTATTGAAATTTATTAGGTGTAGAAATATCTTCGATTTTGAAATTATTACTGAAACAACATGACATTAACTGTTACTTTCTGAGGGAAAACTAATCTAAAAAAAAAATAATGAAAACACAAAAGCATCACTAGGAACCAACTTCATTATACGAACAAAATGCATTAGCTGAGTACTGGTGTAGATTATTAATAATGCAAAAATATTTGTTCTCCGACAAAATGTAATTTTTTTTTCTTCTTGCAGAGTTAAGTTCACAGTTTGAATGTTTGCCTAATGGCGCCCCTATTCCTGGCGTTCCTCGTGGCGGACCTCATTCACCGAACATGTCTTCTCCTGACGCAACTCCTTTTCGTGACAGGTCCAGGTCTCCTCCTGCCAGGTATACAGCTCCACCTACCAGGCTTCCTTCTTCTGACAAACGTGGATATGGACTTGACCAGCTTGAATTTATTCGACTTATTCCCGAAAAGAATCCGAATCGGCGATTCGAACTTCGAAGATACACTTTTTCTGCGGACACACCACTTAAATTACTCACAGGACCGAGTCGCTTTGGACCCATGCCAGCTCAAGAACAAATTGTATTATCAACATTCGATGGTGACGTCCTTGCAATATTGGAAAGTAGTTATGTTCTAGCTGGACTATATATACATAGTCAGCGCGTTCGACATAATGCGCGGGCAAAAATAAACATAGAAAGCGGCACGATTACCACATTGACCCCTGATGAAATTGAGGACGCTCCAGTAGGAAACCTTCGTACAATATTGAATAATTTCAGAGTAGAGCACCTGAAAAACAATGATGGGTAAAATACTTTTTAAAAGAAACTATTTATCGTTAAATCACATTTTTTATTTAGTGTTTTAGTTTATATATATACGAAAAATATAGCCTGCGGTTATTCCTACCGGTATTCATGACTGCCACTCAGCCACTGATGTCACTCTAAATTACTTTTTTTCTTTAATCAATTTTTAGTTACTCATTTAAAATAAAGTCACTATGGTCTTTTTTTTATTGAAATATTACTTTAGTCGTTTCTTTCGATAAATTAAAACAGATGGCTCAAGGATTTCTGAATGTCATTAAATTTTTTAGAATTTCTTGCTATCTTCTTAGGATTTGATTTTTTTTTTCATTTTTCGGAAGAATTTTAAATTCACCTAAAATTCTCCTGACAGGTCTTGTCCTCCTGCCGAGCCAACTCTTCGTGCCGGGTCCAGGCCTCCTTCTTCGAGGTGCATGGCTCCACCTACCAGGCTTCCTTCTTCGGACGGATCTGGATATGGACTTGATCAACTTCAGTTTATTTTGCTTATTCCCAAAAAGAACCCGAACCAGCTTTTTAAACTTCAAAGATACACTTTTCCTGCTGATATAAAACTTTTATTGCACGAAGGACGGAATCACTATGGGCCTATACCAACCCAAGAACAAATTGTGTTATCAACATTTGCTGGTGACGTCTTTGCAATATTGGAGAGTAGTAACTATCTTGCTGGAATATATACATATTATTCTAGAAATGTAGGCAAACGACGGGCAAAAATAAACATGCAAAGCGGTACGCTTACCATAATGACCCCTGATGAAGTGAAGGATACTCCAGTAGGCCGTCTTCGCCCAATTTCAAATTATTTCAGAGTACAGCATGTAAATCACAATCATCCACGTCATTGAATCAATTAAAGAAATGTAGAACTAAAAAAAATGTTTCCGATCCGAAGACATTTTCAAATGTTACGAGTAACTTGTGATCACAAATAATAATAAAAACTTTTGTGATTTATCGAACTTTTTTTATCGCCTCTCACCAATTTTTTTAAAATAATTGGGTTTTAGTAAATAAAATATATATTCTTTTTTCGGTAGAAGGATTCTCCATAATTTCAATTAAAAAAATAATGTTCTAGAATTGGATGCGGCAAAGGTGTAGAGAATTTTTGTCTCAAGCAAATAAATTTAAAGGTCGTTATTAAAATCACAGTAAATTTTGCATATTTGTTATCTGATGTATAAAAACTTTAGGAATAATTAACAACTATTAGTAAAGTAGCAAATGTAGTTGTGGATCCGCCTCCCGGTAAAAATTACCCAACGTCGGCTATTTGCAGTTGTCAAATGTTTGAACTTCACCCAACTTCAGATAAAAACCACCTCTAGTATTTGCGGTGATATTATCATTTCAGCGATAAGAATCAAAAGATCGGTCAAAGACACAAGTCTTTCCGTGAAAAGTAAAATAGCTTACTTCCTTTAGAGCAAAATGTCATTAAAAATATATATTTGTAAACAAAGATCGATTTATTTTACTCTATTATACCTAGTGAAACATATTCATGTTAACAAATTTCTGGTTAAGTTTAAGATTTTTTTTATCGAAGTGCTATTTGAAATAATCGCTTTATTTTTTCCAAACTAGATACGATTGAGATAACCCAATTTATTTCTTGGGACCGATTTATGAAATATAAATAATACTATCTTAGAAGGACAATTTTGACGCCTTAAGTCAATGAGAGAGCGATTAAGATTATATAAATATACTTCAATAATTAGATAAACTGCTGACCAAATCCTTCATTAGCATATAAATTAGTTCTCCCTCAAATTGCAAAAAACGAGAATCGTTTATACTCTGGTATTCACCTTAATGGTCATCCTTAATTCTATTGGTGAATATAATACTACGTATATCAATACTTCTATTCTAGTTCTTGGAACCTAATAATATTTTCCAATCATACCTTTCAGTGTTCAATTCAGCAATATTTTATCTCGAAAATTCTGCCTTATTGAAGAAAAAATTTGATTTTTAAGAACGTATTTTGTTTTTCCTGTAAAATTGTGAAAATTATGGTTAGGTCCTTGTGGCATGCTGATTCGAAATAATTGAAACACAGTAAATACCAGGTTATTAATTTTTGATACAAGAAAGTGCCAAACGTACAAGGAAGAAACAGTTGAAACAACAAAATTACTAATTACTATCCTAATAAATTCCGAAAACCGCATTTTGTCCGAAATTTCAAACGGGCGTTCCTAAACTAAATCCTTACTGGGTTCAGAAGTTTTCTATATCAGAATACCTTTTCACAACTGTGCAAAGTTTTTTCTGTTCTCCCAGAATGCCGCTGCATTCGTTTATGAATGTGTATTACATTCTGTATATAAAACATATTCAATGAAACCTTTCCATGCACGAAAAGAACGGGTGTCATAAAAGAAACTAAAATTATAAAGTTCCGTACGATATTGATGCATTATCCAATATTTTTATTTGGACATCGTTCATCTGCCTTGGTAGTTTCAAGTGACATCGTTGCCACGGCTACATGCTTCCAGATACAGTCGCTACCTCGAAATTTGTGCCGCATCTTTCGCAAGTTCGCACTTAGGCAGTTTCGCACTTAGGTAGTTTCGGACTTAGGTAGTTTCGCACTTAGGTAGTTTTTTCTTCTCTATTTTCTTTGTCAGAACCACATGCATGAAGCTACTGTCTTCTCGTTCCCACAACCACATTGTTTGTAGATCATCTCGTTATGATTAGTATTGCTTCTTGTCTTGTGGCTTCCACTACTGCAGTACTTGTCGCTTTTGCTATTTTGATCATGCGCATAATTACGCACTCTGACGTGACCGATGCACATTACGCGCCATGAATCACCAGGCCCGACGCCATTGTGCCAAACTCAGCAAATGGTGTCTAGTGTGCAAGGAAGGCAGACAAAAAGTCGCATAGCCTCAGAAAGTCTTTCTTTTTAAAATAGAGAATGATTATAGTCATGTCGAAGTTTTGTGAATGAAGCGTAGTTAAAGCGAAATAACATTCATACCCATGTGTATATTGTAAATAGCTATGTGACTGTAGGAACCACAGTTGTAGTTGTACCATATCACTATTTTTTGTGGTCGTGACAACCGTATTTATGGATCTTACTCCAGACAGTTTCCTCGCCGAAGCATTACCGAGTAATGTTCTCTGAATATTGCCGGTCCAGCATTCAATACATTTCTCAGGGTAATCTTTGATCAGTGTCCTCCGTCTTTCATTGGAATTTTGCCACAAGGTGTTTATGATATATCAACAGATTTGAAACAAAATTAATCCTCTATTTCTTCTTGCAGACTTAAGTTCACCATTCGAGTGTTTACCTAATGGCGCGCCTATTCCTGGAGTTCCTCGTGGCCGTCCATCTTCTTCTTCTGGTGAACAACATTCTCCTGCCAGGCCACCTCTTCGTGTCAGGTGGAGATCTCATCCTAGGCGCATGGCTCCACCTACTAGACTTCTTTTTTCTGACGGAGGTGCATGTGGACTTGGCCAACTTCAATTTATTCGGCTTATTCCCAATAAGAATCAGAAGCGGGTATTGTAACTTCGAAAATACATTTTTCCTGTGGACAAACCAATTTTATTACTCGAATGATGTATCTTTGGGCCCATTCCAACCCCAGAAACAAATTGTAGTAACAACATTCGGTGATGATGTCTTTGCAATATTGGATAGTACTAACTATCTTGCTGGAATATATACATATAATACTCGCATTCGCGCTAGCGACGAAAATGAAGTGCGGGAAATTCCAGTAGGCCGCTGACGCCCAATCTTACTTAATTTTATTGTGCAACATGTAAACTACGATACTCTACGCCAGGTGTCTCCAAAGGTAGATCCTGTATCTACTGGCGATCCCAGGCCAATAGGCCGGATCTAATCAGTTTTGACACAGAACATTCAAAATATTGAAAAAGGTCGGGTGATCCTCGGTCACGCTGCACCTGTGGATTGTAGAGACCCCTGCTCTACGCCGTCCATTCAATTAAAAAAAATCTGGAACAGAAACAAAAATTTTATCCGAAGTCGTCTTAAAATATAACGAAGTTATTTTAAATTAATTGTATCAAGTGATATAATATTTGTGATATTTGAATAGTGATTGGATATATATTTCTTCTGCAAATTTGTAAAATTCTCAGGTTCATTGTTTTCTGCTCCAGTGATCACCCCATTTTTTTGGCTTTTTTAAAACCAAAATCATTAGATTTTGAAGGTTTATAATTTTTAGAAAATTTTCGCTTACATTGGCGTTTTACATCCACAGAGGCTATTTGAAAAAAAAATCATTAAAATTTGAATGAGATTTAGAATCTCTTAACAATTTTGGATCATGGTAGAGTTTTTCGTCGGCATTTGGTGTTATTAGTAAACAAAATAAGATCTCAATGATTTAAAATTGTCAACAATTTAATGTTATGTTAGTGTTTGACAGAAAAATTGGTATTTTAAAACAAAAATCATTATAGTTCGAACAGGGTTAGCTATTTTTTTTTAATCCACTCAACGCGTTTTTTCGTTTATTATCGCGTATATTTGAATCTTATCACTTAAGCGATAAAAATAAAAATTGAAGGCGATAATAACGAAACTTCTTTCTTTGGACTGAATTATGAAATATAAACATAAATATCTCAGAAGGACGAACACGACACCTATAACCCATGAGATTGCGATTAAGACACCATATATGATATATAGTCTAATAAAACATAAGAATATTGAGTAGATACACTGTTAATCAAATTCTGCATTAGCGCACAAATCAGTTTTCCTTCTAATTGCAAGAAATGAGGATCGTTCATACTCTGGTCATTACCGTGATGGTCATCCTTAATTTCATTGGTGAATATAATACTATAACATGTCTCTAATTTTCAAAATAATTTCAAGCTGTCCGCAAATAACAATTTCTGCGTCGTCATCTGCATTCTATCGTATCTAATTCAACCGAAGGAATTTTTCAAATGAAAATCTACTAGCACATTTGATTGTTTCTTTTTCTTGTAAAATTTTCTAATTAAAACTCTATCAAATCTTACCCACACAAGATTTGTATCAAATCCTATCTTCAGAATTTCTGAAAAATTCTACTCTCATCAAATCTAATTGTCGCAAGACATATCGAATCCTGTTTTATAGAATGTTGGGTGTTTTTATGCAACCATATCCTCAAAGAAGACGTATGCAATTCTGCAACAGCTTCTCATAGATATTCTTTCAAATCTGATAAATTCCAGACTTTTATCAAATACGTTTTTAATATTACACAATCTTTTTTGTCCTTTCACAGAAATATCATCAGCTAAACCGCCAAAAACAAGGGACTTTCTGGCAAATTTTGGGACGAGTAACGAACATGCGAATAATCAAGGTAGCTGTAGTATCAAAAAAAAGTTGATAACCGAATTGTTTATCAATTATCAATATATTTTCATTCATACTCAGAAATTTCTATCAAACTGCATCCAAAGGCGATTTATCGACGATTAGAATTCGATAGAAATTTTCTAAGTTCTGTAATATCGTGAATCCACGATATATAATTCAGTTAATAAGAAAATGTTGATACAAGAGTATACGATTTGCAGACGAATAGAATTCGGAAACGTTTTCAGCTTGCGTATCAAAGTGGATAGGAATGTGTAATGCTATATTTCACAATATTGGATTAGGATTTCTGTCCAAAAAGCGTATTAAAATAATTCGTTATTCTAGTTGATAGGTGCCAGAAAATATAATTTTCTTATATGTGTCCTACCTAGATTGCTCACGTTATTGTTGATTAATTTCCTTTATTTCTTTAATTATCATCATCATCAACAAATTCATGGATAAAGCTGGCATCTGCTGCATTTTCAATGCCTGAATTTTGATGTCGAAAAGTGAAATCAAGATATCAGGTTTTACAATCTAGGATTTTAAAAATGAACATACATACCAGTTATACGGCTTAATATATATATTTCTCTCCCAAAATAAAAAATTCAAGATCATATTCGGAATAATCCATTTTTTTCAGTGGAGCTTCAAACTTCAAGGTTTTTCCATCTAAATCATCGTTCCGAAATCTTACGTTTAACACATCGCCAAACATAGTACATTGCTACTAATTTTTTTAAATTTTTTTCAAGAGCAAATTATGCTTTATTAATTTAAACCAAGGACCCAAGTAAATATTACGTGATCGTTGAGTAATGATGAAAAGTTTATATCCTTTCAATACTTTTACAAAAAAAATTAATTTTTCAGTCAATATAATAAATTATCTGAATACGCAACCTGCAATTATCATCGAAATTTGCATAATTATTTAAAAATGTGTCACAATTATTTTCCCAGTCTATTTTTTAAATTCAAATCCATACTGAAAAAAAATGACCGACGTAGTAAACTTAGAAGTTCCCGCATAATTAAAATAAATTATGTGCAACCAATATTTTTAATTTTCAAACCATTATTGAAACGTCAACATTGCGTCAACTGCCACTTTCTGATAGAAGCGTACATTTTTAGATTTTAATTAGTAATGCAAAAACATTCGTTCTTGAAAAGAATGTAATCGACTGTTTCTTCTTCCAGAGTTAAGTTCACAGTTTGACTCTTCGTCTGATGGCGCCCCTATTCCTGATGCTGCTCGCGGCGGCCCATCTTCTTCTTACAGACGAAATTCTCCTGCCAGTTCTCTTCCTCCTGCCAGGCCTCATTCTCCCATCAGGTCTTCTTCTCCTGTCAGTTCTCTTCCTCCTGCCAGGCCTCATTCTCCCATCAGGTCTTCTTCTCCTGCCGAACCCATTCGTCGTCTGAGGTCCAGGTCTCCTCCTGTCAGGATTACAGCTCCACCTATCACGCTTTATTCTTCTGATGGACGTCTATATGGACTTGACCAACTTCAATTTATTCGGTTTATTCCCTATAAAAACCCGCACCGGCAATTCGAACTGCGAAGATACACTTTTCCTGCGGATAAACGAATTAAAATACTCGCTGAACGGAAAGTCTATCTGCCCATGCCAACCGAAGAAAAAATTGTATTATCAACGTTTAATGGTGACGTATTTGCAATATTGGACAGAACTCATAGACTTGCTGGAATATATACATACAGTCCTCGCATTCGTAATAAAGCACGGGCAAAAATCAACATGGAAAGCGGCACGATTTCTCTATTGACCCAAGATGAAATCAAAGAAACTCCAGTAGGCCCACATATCTTCATCTTGAATGAATATACAGTAAAGCATTTGAATAGCTGTAATGATTAAGTTACTTTAAAGAAAACTTGAGAATGTAAGAAAATTTGTTTGAGAACGTATTAGTTATTGTTGGATCGAGAATTTAATTGGCTACAGTAATAAAAATTTATAAAATGTGTCCTTTTCTTTCTTCAAACATTATAGAAAAATGTCGACTTAGTCCCAGGAGGGTGTCTTCTTTGCCCCACAATTTTTCGCTCGACAGATTTTCCGTCACTTCACTTTTTTATAATAGTTGATAAACAAAACATCGAACTTCAAAACCAAAAGAAATTTGGTATCCAATTAAATTCACGATCCAAGAATACCTAATATGTTTTCCAACAAGTTTTTTGCAATTAAAAAACAACTAGAAAAGAAAGTGTCGGCTTAGCCTCACTTTTAATTCTAACGCTTGATAGTTTGCACTTATAACAAGAACGCTTGTAAGTTAAGAATGTTTAAAATAGAATAATTAAAATTGTAACGTTCGAAATTTGAATTCAGCATTCTGAAATGTTAACAATGCAGCGCTCAATAAAAAGCGTTCTTCTTAAAGAACAATAAAAAAATGACGTTTAAATACACAAGTAGTCTGTTACTGCACCCAACACTTCATTTGATTAACTGCTAAAGATTTCGAATTAAAATAGTTTAATTGTTAATGTTCAAATCTATAAATTATTAATCGCAGTCACCTCTCCCACAATACCTAAAATAAAAAATGTTTAGGTAACAATTTTTAGAATGAAGCATTGTCACTGAATTGTTTTATAATTGAAAAACTTAAACACTGAACTTAACATTAAGAAAAAAGTTAAAAACGAAGTTATTTTAAATTCATTGTATCAAAAGATATAATATTTGTGATATTTCAATAGTATTTGGATATATATTTCTTCTGCAGGTTTGCAACATTCTCAGCTTTCTTGTTTTCTGCTCCAGTGGTCACCCCATTTTGTTGGAGTTCTTAAAACCAAAATCATTAGATTTTGAAGGTTTATAGTTTTAAAAAAATTTTAGCTTACACCTCTTGACAATTTTGGATCATGATAGAGTTTTTCGACGGCAGTTGGTATTATTAGTAAACAAAAGAAGATCTCAATGATTTAAAATTTTCAACAATTTAATGTTATGTTAGTGTTTGACACTAACTAAAAAATCCACTCGAGAAAATGAGTTGCTAGGTATTTATTTAAATCTTATCACTTAAGCGATAAGAATAAAAATTAAAGGCGATAATAACCAAACTTCTTTCCTTGGACTCAATTCTGAAATATAAACATGAATATCTCAGAAGGACAAACACGACACCTATATAACACCTACCCACGAGATTGTGATCAAGACAACATATATAATATATAGTCTGATAAAACACAAGAAAAGTAAGTAGATACACTATTAACCAAATCGTTTATTAGCGGTCAAATCAGTTTACCTTCTAATTGCAAGAAATGAGGATCGTTCATACTCTGGTCATGACCGCGATGGTCATCCTTAATTTTATTGGTGAATATAATACTATAAAATACCTCTAATTTTAGAAATAATCTGAAGCTGTCCGCAAATAACAATTTCTGCGTCGTTATCTGCATTCTATCCTATCTAATTCAACCGAAAGAATTTTTAAAATTGAAATCTATTAGCACATTTGATTTCTTATTTTTCTTTTGAAAGTTTCCAATTAAAACTCTATCAAATCTTCTCCAAACAAGATTTGTATCAAATCCTATCTTCAGAGTTTCGGAAATTTCTGAAAAATTCTACCAGTCGAGGAATCTTACATTTTTATATCAATAGTTTATCATTAAAATCCCATCAAATCTAATCGTCGCAAGACATATCGAATCCTGTTTTCTAGAATGTTGGGTGTTTTTATGCAACCCTATCCGCAAAGAAGACTTATGCAATTCTGCAACAGCTTCTCATAGATATTCTACTAAATCCAAAAGCTTCCAGACTTTTCTCAAATACATTCTTAATATTACACAATCTTTTCTGTCTTTTTACAGAAACATCATCAGCTAAGCCGCCAAAAACAAGGGACTTTCTGGCAAATTTTGGGACGAGTAACGAACATGCGAATAATCAAGGTAGCTATAGTACAAATAAAAATTGATTTAGAATTCGATAGAAATGTTCTAAGTTCTGTTATACAGGATTCAATGCATGTCTGGTGCGGATAAGTTTCGATAGATTTTTAGTCAAGGACTCTTGATAAATAAAGTATAAGATTTAGCATCAGTTATAATTTGATCCATATTTTCGAGAATCCACGATATATCATTCAGTTAATAAGAAAATGTTGATACAAGAGTATACGATTAGCAGACGAATAAAATTCAATATTTTTTATCATAATAGCTAGTGGAAAAAATTAATATTTGAAGTTTATAAATAGAGATCAGAATTTAATTAAATACTTTCACAAGAAAACTTAATTTTTTAGTCAATATAATAAATTATCTGAATACGAAACCTGAAATCATCATTGAAATTTTCAGAATTATTTAAAACTGTGTAACAATTATAGAAGACCAGTCTCGAAATATAATAATAACAAAAAAAAGCGTCACTACGATCCAACTTCAATCTTCGAACAGAATGCATTAGCTGCGTACATTTTTAGATTGTAATTAGTAATGCAAAAACATTCGTTCTTGTAAAGAATGTAATGGACTGTTTCTTCTTGCAGATTTAAGTTCACAGTTCGAATCTTTCTCTGATGGCGCATCTATCCCTGGTGCTGCTCACGGCGGCCCTTCTTCTTTTTCTTACAGGAAAAATTCTCCTGCCAGTTATCTTCCTCCTGCCAGACCTCATTCGCCGATCAGGTCTTCTCCTGCCAGTTCTCTTCTTCCTAGCAGGCCTCATTCTCCCATCAGGCCTTCTTCTCCTGCCGAACCTACTCGTCGTCTGAGGTCCAGGTCTCCTCCTGCCAGGTATACAGCTCCACCTATCACGCTTTATTCTTCTGATGGACGTATATATGTACTTGACCAACTTCAATTTATTCGCTTTACTCCCTATAAAAATCCGCACCGGCAATTCGAGCTTCGAAGATACACTTTTCCTGTGGATAAACCAATTAAAATACTCGCAGCACGGAAAGTCTTTGGGCCCATGCCAACCGGAGAACAAATTGTATTATCAACATTCGATGGTGACGTCTTTGCAATATTGTCAAGTAGCAATACTCTTGCTGGAATATATACATACAGTCCTCGCTTTCAAAGTAAAGCACGGGGAAAAATCAACATGGAGAGCGGCAGGATTTCCCTATTGAACCGCGATGAAATTAAAGAAACTCCCGTAGGCCCGCATCTCTTCATCTTAAATAATTTTAAAGTAGAGCATTTAATTTTCAGTCACGATTAAGTTACTGTTGGAAAGAAAATAGTTCTCCCTAGATCACATGTTTCAGTTAATTTTGTAGGTTATGCACTACACATCGGAAGCTTAAGTTCCAATTCACAAATTTGTCTATTTTTCAACTTGAACAGTTTTTTATAAAAAATATTTAATTTCAAACGCTTTTAATTGTTAGCTGTTTAAAACTAGCAGCAAATATGAGTCTGCAATAAACGCGTTCACGTCACCGGACTTTTATTTTCTTATATTAAAAGCAATAATTATTATCTGTAAAATTATTAGTAATCATACATTTTTAAATAGTAAGAGTTCTGAACGTTTTTGAAGCTAGTTAAATAATTTATTAAATTATTAATTCTAGTTGGTAAATATGTTTGGAAACATTCTTATTTTCGCAATTTTAATATTTATATGGATGCTAACTTTTTTACGTAACTGGAAATCTTATGTCTCCTCAAATCTTAACAAATTTTTATTTGCTGATCCGTAGGAGAAGTCTTGTCTCATAGGCGCTTCTTATTCAAATATTGTTTGTCAAATACTCTCATATTTTGAATTAGTGATATTTTTTAAATCTTAAATCAAATTCTGTTCATACTTAAGAGACGTACCTGTACAACTAAGAAGAAAAACAGTAGGCATATATTTTATATTGACTATTTTTGTATCAAACCCTGATGAATCAAACAATTTAAAAAAATTAAAGTTTTGAATAAAACAAAGAACATTTTTTAGTTTTATTTTGATCTCGAAGAAAAGCTCAGGTTTCTTCTTTAGGAAACATAAGGATGTTCTAGGTATAATACGTAATTTTCATTCCTTTTTAATTTACAAAAGGGCATTTTATTCTTCGAAAGGTTCCTAATGATTTTACTCGTCCTGTGTTTTTAGAAATTCTTTCATTACGAAAAAATACTTGTAATTATTTTATTGAAACATTTCATGGTATTTAATGAAAGCGTGACAAATGAAATTTCAAATTCTTTCCGCGTAAAGCCGTTATATTTTTCCTTCTATTCTTTTTAAAATCACTTTTTCATGAGTTTAGGCATTAAGAAAATAGTGTTTGAAATTTGGATGCAGGAAATTTGTAGGTCACTTTTTTAGCCAGAAAATCAGCTCCTTGGTATTCATTTTAATATCATCACTTGAGCGATTAGAGTGAAAAATAAAGACGATAAGCATAAAACGATAAGAATCCAATTTTCGCGCATATTTCTGTTTAAGACACAGATTTTTATTGAAGCACTATTAGCAAAAATCGTTTTATTATTCTCAAACTAGATTGACAAGCTTGACGCCTATAAACATACCATATATGTGTTTTCTAGGTATATGTTTGAATCTTATTACTTGAGCGATAAGAATAAAAAATAAAGGCGATAATAATCACATGTTCAGACAAATGTGAATATCTTAAAAGGACGAACACAACACCTATAACCCTAAGATTGCGATAAAACACAAGAACATTAAGTACATACACTGTTAACCAAATTCTTCATTGGATCACAAATCAGTTTTCCCTCTAATTGTGAGAAATGAGGATCGTTTATACTCTGGTCTTTACCGTGATGGTCATCCTTCATTCTATTGGTAAATATATTACTATAACATGTCTGTTTTGCAAAATTATGTTAGGCTATCCGCAAATAAGAATTTCTTCGTCGTAATCTGCAATCAATCCTATCTAATTCAACCAAATGAATTTCTCAAATTAAAATCTATTAGCACATTTGATCGTTTACTTTTCTATAGAAGTTTAAAATCAAAACTCCATAAAATCTTATCCACAGAAGATTTGTATCAAATCCTATGTTTCGGAATGTCGAAAATTTCTATCCAATTTTATTCGTACAGAAATATTATACTTTCCCGTCACCAGTTTCCCATTAAAACTCTGTAAACTTTTATCTTGCCGGAATTGATATCAAATCCAATCTCCAGAATTTCGGAAATGTCTAACAAATTATAGCCGTCGAGAAATCTTTTGCAATTCTGCAACAGCTTCTAATAGAAATTCTGCCAAATCGTATGCACCCCAGACTTTTATCAAATACATTTTCAACCTTACAAGTTCCACAATCTTTTTTGTCTTTTCACAGAAATATCATCAGGTATGCCACCAAAAACAAGGGACTTTCTATCAAATTTTGGGACGAGTAACGAACATGCTAAGAATCAAGGTAGCTATAGCACAAATAAAAATTGATAACAGAAATGTTTATCAAGTAACAGTGTTTTAACTGATATTCTCCAATTTTCAATAATCTCATGAGCCAGTAAACATTTTACATTACATTTTATATATCAGCACATTTGATAGATCTTTCTCTTGAATTCCGTCCATGTAAAAATCCATGTAGAAATCTACCGACGTAGTAAACTTAGATGTTTCCGCATAATTAAAAGTGTCACTATGAGGCAACTTCATTCTGCGAACAGAATGTATTAGCTGAGTACATTTGCAGATTATCATTAGTAATGCAAACCCACACGTTCTTTGAAAAAAATTTAATTATCCGCTTCTTCTTGCAGACTTAAGTTCACAGTTTGACTCTTCAACCGATGGCACTCATATTCCTGGTGCTGCTCGAGGCGGCCCATCTTCTTCTCCTGGCAGACAACATTCTCCTGCCAGTTCTCTTTCCCCTGCCAGACCTCATTCTCCGATCAGGTCTTCTTCTCCTGCCGAACCTCCTCGTCGTCTAAGGTCTAGGTCTCCTCTTGCCAGGAATACAGCTTCACCTATCAGGCTTTTTTGTTCTGATGGCCGTGTATACGGACTTGACCAACTTTCATTTATACGGTTAATTTCCTTAAAAAATCCGCACCGTCAATTCGAGCTTCGAAGATACACTTTTCCTGCAGATAAACCAATTACAATACTTGCAGAACGGAGAGTCTTTCGGCCCATGCCAACCGGTGAACAAATTGTATTATCAACGTTTAATGGAGACGTCTGTGCAATACTGGGCAGAACTAATAGTCTTGCTGGAATATATAGATACAATCCTCGCAATCGAAATAAAGGACGGGCAAAAATCAACATGGAAAGCGGCACGATTTCTCTATTGACCCAAGATGAAATTAAAGAAACTCCAGTAGGCCACCATCTCTACATCTTGAATGAATATAGAGTAGAGCATGTAAATAACAGTCGTGGTTAAGTTACTTGTTGAAAGAAACTAGTTATCGTTAGATTACATTTTTCAGTTAATTTTGTAGTTTATGCACTACCCGTCGAAAATTTAAGTTCAAATTTACGACTTTGTCTATTTTTCAAGTAGATATTGCACAAATAGGGTAAATTTTAATATTTCCTTAAATTCCAGGGACTATACAAAATAATATTTTGTACTGTTCTTAAGCTCATTCCAAAGCTATTTTTCACAGTATCGCGATATATTATAAGCATAAATCTAAAAACTGTCCCTATCAGAGTACAAGAACCTTAAGTTGTGCCAAAATAGTTGGAAAAAGTTTCATATTCTTTGTGGCAAGGACAATATTTTTGTAAATGTATAAAACATAAATAAAACAGAGAACTAAGGATTTCTGAATTTCTTTGAAGTCCTTTCCAAATTACCGAGAATTCTTTGGAATTGTCGTAAAAACCACTGAATTGAATGGATCTTTTCTGGAGTTTGAATGTTTTCTAATCACTCTGCAGACTTCTAAATTGACCTTGAATTCTTATGAATTTTATCAGATTCTTATTTACTAATTCTATTTACTCCCATTTATCTGAACTGAATGGAATTTTTTGGGGAATACTTCGAAACTGGCACAAATTTTACTGCGATAGATAAAACATTTTGGATTTCTTAAATTTTTTAAATTCCGCATCCCTTCGTGTTAGATGATTTTAAAGTAAAGCATGTAAATGACAGTCATGGATAAGTTTTTCTTTAAAAGAATCTAGTTGTCGTTAGATCGCATTTTTTTAGTTTTTTTGTAGTTTATATATACGAGAGACATATACAGTTACTAACGCTGTAGTCACTTCCTTTACATAATTGAAACAGATATCCCAAGAATTTCTAACTTTTATTGAATTTCTTTGAAATCTTTGCCATTCTCTATTATTAAAAACGTAAACTATTTAAAAACGTATTATAAGAAAATGTAAATACCAAGAGTTCTAAACATTGCTTACACGAGCTAAATGATTTATCAAATGATTAATTCTAGTCAGTAAAATATGTTGTTTCCTGAATATTGGTGGTCCAGCAATCAATACATTTCTTAGGGTAATCTTTCATCAGCGTCCTCCGCCTTTCATCGGAATTTTGCCACAATGAATTTATGATATACCAACAGATTGAACACAAAATTAATCCTCTATTTCTTCTTGCAGACTTAAGTTCACCGTTCGAGTGTTTACCTAATGGCGCCACTATTCCTGGAGTTCCTCGTGGCAATCCATCTTCTTCTCCTGGCAGACAACATTCTCCTGCCAGTTCTCTTTCCCCTGCCAGACCTCATTCTCCGATCAGGTCTTCTTCTCCTGCCGAACCTCCTCGTCGTCTAAGGTCTAGGTCTCCTCTTGCCAGGAATACAGCTTCACCTATCAGGCTTTTTTGTTCTGATGGCCGTGTATATGGACTTGACCAACTTTCATTTATACGGTTAATTTCCTTAAAAAATCCGCACCGTCAATTCGAGCTTCGAAGATACACTTTTCCTGCAGATAAACCAATTACAATACTTGCAGAACGGAGAGTCTTTCGGCCCATGCCAACCGGTGAACAAATTGTATTATCAACGTTTAATGGAGACGTATGTGCAATACTGGGCAGAACTAACAGTCTTGCTGGAATATATAGATACAATCCTCGCAATCGAAATAGAGGACGGGCAAAAATCAACATGGAAAGCGGCACGATTTCTCTATTGACCCAAGATGAAATTAAAGAAACTCCAGTAGGCCACCATCTCTACATCTTGAATGAATATAGAGTAGAGCATGTAAATAACAGTAGTGGTTAAGTTGCTTTTGAAAAGAAACTAGTTGTCGTTAGATATTGCAAAAATAGGGTAAATTTCAATATTTTCTTAAATTTAAGGTACTATACAAAATAATATCTTGTACTGTATCGCGATATATTATAAGCATAAATCTGAAAACTGTTCTTGTCAGAGTGCAAGAACCTTAAGTTGTGACAAAAGAGTTGAAAATGTTCAATATTCTTTGTGACAAGAACCATATTTTTGCAAACGTATGAAACATAAATAAAACAGAGAACCTAATGATTTCTGAATGTTATTGAATTTCTTTATATTTCTTTCCAGATTACCGAGAATTCTTTGGAATTATCGTAAAAGCCACTGAATTGAATGGTTTTTTTTTGGATTTTCAATGTTTTCTAATCGCTCTGAAGACTTCTGAATTGACCTTGAATTCTTATGAATTTTATCAGATTCTTATTTACTAATTATATTTACTCCCATTTATCTGAACTGGATGGATTTTTTTGGGCAATCCTTCGAAACTGGCTCAAATTTTACTGCGATAAATAAAATATTCTGGATTTCTTAAATTTTTTAAATTCCGCATCTTCTCGTCTTAGATGATTTCAAAGTAATGCATGTAAATTACAGCCATGGATAAGTTTCTCTCTAAAAGAAACTAGTTGTCGTTATATCACATTTTTTAGTTTTTTTTAGTTTATATATACGAGAAACATGTACAGTTACTAACGCTGTAGTCACTTCCTTTACATCATTGAAACAGATAGCCCAAGAATTTCTAGCTTTTATTGAATTTCTTTGAATTCTTTGCAATTCTCTATTATTAAAAACGTAAACTATTTAAAAACGTATTATAAGAAAATTTGAATACCAATAGTTCTAAACATTGCTTGCATGAGTTAAATGATTCATTCTGGTCAGTAAAATATGTTGTTCTCTGAATATTGCTGGTCCAGCAATCAATACATTTCTTAGGGTAATCTTTGATCAGTGTCCTCCGCCTTTCATCGGAATTTTGCCACAAGGAATTTATGATATACCAACAGATTTAAAACAAAATTAATCCTCTATTTCTTCTTGCAGACTTAAGTTCACCGTTCGAGTGTTTACCTAATGGCGCCCCTATTCCTGGAGTTTCTCGTGGCAGTCCATCTTCTTCTTCTGACGGACAACATTCTCCTGCCAGGCCACCTACCTCTTCGTGTCAGGTCGAGATCTCCTCCTAGGTGCATGGTTCCACCTACTAGACTTTTTTTCTGACGGAGGTGCATGTGGACTTGGCCAACTTCAATTCATTCGGCTCATTCCCAATAAGAATCAGAAGCGGGTATTGTAACTTCGAAAATACATTTTTCCCGGGGACAAACCAATTCTATTACTTGAAGGATGTATCTTTGAGCCCATTCCAACACAAGAACAAATTGTAGTAATTACATTCGATGGTGATGTATTTGCAATATTGGAGAGTATTAACTATTTTGCTGGAATATATACATATAATACTCGCATTCGCGCTAGAGTACGGGTAAAAATAAATATTCAAAGATAGTTAGTCACACTGTAATATAGAGACGATAAAATGCACGAATAATAAAATTAAAATTGAAAATCTAGGATTCTTTAATTCATTACTAATGAGAAATATGCCTTAGTAACTGAAATATATTGAAAATGTATTGGGTTTTTGAAACATACAAAAAACATTGATTTTAACTATATTTTTCTTTGAAAGTAAATTTTTCTGTTATATTTCAACAACTTTCTGAAGATTGGTAAACAGTGACAGTAAGTAAAAATTAAATTATAACAACTGTGCTCAAAATAATTTTTGTTCGTAATTTTAAAACTTCAGTCATAAAAAAGAATGTTTTTTTCTTTCGTAAGACATGGCTAATTATATCTTTTCAATTCTTCAAATCATAGAAAACTTTTTTTAGAGCGCTGATTTTTGGTACAACCTAAAATGAAAAATCTCTCAAGTAAAAAATTTTAGAATGTCACATTGTACACTGAATGATGTCATAGATAAAAAACTTGAAAACTGAACTTAAAATTTTAACAAAGTTTAAATCGAAGTCACCTTGGGTTTTGTTGGCATTTTGAAAACCAAAATCCTTAGATTTTGAAAGTGTATATATTTTTTAAACAAAAAGCATTTCAGTTCGAGCAATAAAAAGTCGTTAGAGTTTCATTTTCTACGATTAAAATATAAATTATTTGTAAAATTAATAATAATAAATTGTTGAATATTAAGAGTTCCAAACATTTCAGAATCGAGTTAAATGATTCATGAAATGAATAATTATAGTAAGTAAAATAAGTTTGTAAAAATTATTTTGTTGTTGTAATTTTAACACTTTTATGGACGTGAAGTATCATTACGTTTATGGAAATCTCATCTGTCTTCAAAAAATGTCAACAAAATTTATTCGCTGATCCGGAGGAGATAAGTCTTGTATGATAGGCGCTCATTATTCCAATATTCTTATTCAAATACTGTTATATTTTAAGTAGTAATATTGGTTAAATTTCAAATTAAAAGATATAACAACATCAGGGGTCTATGTTATACTAAGCATTTATAAATAAAACCCTAAGGGATGAACAAATTTTTAATAAGAAGTTTCTAAAATTTTTAAATCAGATACAGAAAATTTTTTGTTTATATTTTGATCTCAGAGAAAAACTTAGGTTTTGTTATTTTGGAAACTTGGGGATGTTCTAGGTATACCGTAAAGTTCAAAATTACGTAATTTTGTTCTCGATTTGAATTTTAGTTGCTATTGAGGAGATTAAGAAATCATAAGGGATATCATCCTCACAAAATCCACTTAATGTTTATTTTCACGAAAAAAATAATTACTGGTCTACTTTTTTACACATAACAATTTTTTTCTCAAAAAATGAGCTTCTAGTTATTCATTCAAATCTTATCACTTGAGCGATAAGAATTAAAAATAAAGGCTCGACGCTGATAAAACCTATGATTTTGCGATTAAGATACTATATAAATACAGTATAATAAAACGTACGAATATTAATAAGATACACTGTTGACCAAATTCTTCATTAGCATATAAATTAGTTTTCCCTCAAATTGCAAAAAATGAGGATCGTTTATACTCTGGTTTGCACCGTGATGGTCATCTTCAAATCTATTGGTGAATATATTATATAACATATCTCAAATTTCAAAAAATTTTTCAAGCTTTCTGCAAATCACAATTTCTGCGTCGTAATATGCATTCACCCCACTTGCTATTCTCTTCCAAACTCTAAGTTTTCCCGAAATAAATACGAATTTAATCTGAAGAGTAAATTATGTTAGAGTAAGTCATTCAACGTTTCTGAATGTTATACATAATTTATAGTAAATTATTAAGATTATTATTTCAAGCTGAGGAAAGAGAGACTACTTATTTAACATTTTTTGTTCACATCCTGTCTAAAAAATCAATTATTCAGTTCCTTTTAAAGTTTTTGAAAAACAATCTCGAGGTGCGATTCCTGAAATGTCTTGATGTCTGAATAGGTCATGTCTTCTGCTCGACAAATTAGACACGAAAGCACACTCTTGTATGCATAATCAAAAGATCAGATCTTATCAACACCAGATTGGTATCAAATCCTATTTTTTGGAATCCGGAAATTTCTATGAAACTCTATTTGTACAAGAATATTATACTTTTATATCAATGATTTCTCTTTAAAATTCTATCAAATCTTTTTTGTCTTTTCGCAGAAATATCATCAAGTATTCCGCCCAAAACAAGGAACTTTCTGGAAAACTTTGGGAGGAGTAACGAACATGCGAATAATCAAGGTGGCTATAGTTCAAACTGAAATTGATAAAAGAAATGTTAATAAATGAATTCAACTCTTATCAGTAGAAGACTTGTGTGAAATCTTATGTTTCGGAATCTAGGATATCTTATTCGATAGAAATTTTCCAAGTAAATGGAGATCAAAACTAAAGATTATTGTATTAGAAATTAATTGAATATCAATACCTATAATTACCATCAAAATTTGTATAACTATTTTAAAATTTATAACAACTATTTTTGCTATCTATTTGTGAAATTTAAATTCTTAATGGCAAAAAGTTACCGACCTAGTAAACATATAAGTTTTTCCATAATCAAAAATTGATTGAGTGCACCAATATTTTTAATTCTTAAATGATTATTGAAACGTGAACATGGCATAAACTGCGACGTACTGATAGAAAACTAATTTATAAATATAATATTGAATAAACAAAAGCATCACTGTGAACCAACTTGATTCTGCGAACAAAATGTATTAACTGGGTACATTTGCAGCTTATCATTATTAATGCAAAAACATTCGTTTTTAAGAAGAATGTAATTGTCTGTTTTTTCTTGCAGAGTTTAATTCACGGTTCGAATCTTCGTATAATAGCGACCCTATTCCTGGTGCTGCTCACGGCGGCCCATCTTCTTCTTCTGCCAGACGACATTCTCCTGCCAGTTATCTTCCTCCTGCCAGATTCCATACTCCGATTAGGTCTTCTCCTCCCGAACCTCCTTGTCGTCCAAGGTCCAGGTCTCCTCCTGCCAGGTATACAGCTTCACCTACCCGGCTTTTTTCTTCTGATGGACGTATATATGGACTTGATCAACTTCAATTTATTCGGTTTATTCCCTATAAAAATCCACACCGGCAATTCGAACTGCGAAGGTACACTTTTCCTGCGGATAAACCAATTAAAATACTCGCAGAACGGAGAGTCTTTCGGCCCATGCCAACCGGAGAAAAAATTGTACTATCAACGTTTAATGGTGATGTCTTTGCAATATTGGACAGAACTAATAGTCTTGCTGGAATATATACATACAATCCTCGCAATCGAAATAAAGGACGGGCAAAAATCAACATGGAAAGCAGCACGATTTCTCTATTGACCCAAGATGAAATTAAAGAAACTCCAGTAGGCCCACATCTCTTCGTCTTGAATGAATATAAAGTGAAGCATGTGAATAGCAGTGATGGTTAAGTTACTTCAAAGAAAACTTGAGAATGTGAAAAAAATGTGTCTGACAACGTATTAGTTATTGTTGGATCGAGAATTTAGTTGGCTACAATAATCAAAATTTATAAAATGTGGCCTTTTCCTTCTTTCAACATTATAGACAAATGTCGACTTAGTCCCAGGAGGGTGTCTTCTTTGCCCCACAATTTTTCGCTCGATAGATCTTACATCACTTTACTTTTTGTATAATACTTCATAAACAAAACATCCAACTTCAAAATCAAAAGAAAAATGTTGCAGCCAATTAAATTGACGATCCAACAATACCTAATA
Source organism: Andricus curvator (assembly GCA_932195095.1). Taxonomy (NCBI): domain Eukaryota; kingdom Metazoa; phylum Arthropoda; class Insecta; order Hymenoptera; family Cynipidae; genus Andricus; species Andricus curvator. Next base: position 50,104 of record CAKNYM010020561.1, on the reverse strand, counting down.
CGTTTTCGCTTGATAGTTTGCACTTATAAAAGGAACGCTTGTAACTTAAGAATGTTTAAAAGAGAATATTTAAAATTGTAACGTTCGAACTTGAAATTAAGCACTCTGAAATTTTAACGATGCAGCATTCAATAAAAAGCGTTCTTACAGAACAAAGAAAAAGCAAGTGACTTTTAGATACTCAAGTAGGCTGTTATTGCACCTAACACTCCATTTGATTAACTGCTAAAGATTTCGAATTAAAATAGTTCAATTGTTGAAGTTCAAATCTATAAATTTTTGAGTTTTAAATCGATTCAGAATCGTCTTGTGAAATCAATTATTGTTCAAATTGTAATGCTTTTCATTTATAGTTCATTTTAAAAATCATTAATTACTTTATATTTAGAGTTGATGAACTTGAAAACATTTTCATAAAAAGTATTCAATTTCGATTGCTTTTATTTGTTTATTTTTCAAATTTCAAAAACTGCATTTTCAAATTCTTTTGATTAAAAATATTAGCCTAAAAACGAATACCTGAAATGGAAAATGTTTAACTAACAATTTTTAGAATGACGCATTGTCACTGAATTATTTTATAATTGAAAAAGTTAATCACTGCACTTAACATTAAAAAAAAGCTAAAAACGAAGTTATTTTAAATTAATTGTATCAAGTGATATAATATTTATGATATTTCAATAGTGATTGGATATATATTTCTCCTGCAAATTTGTAAAGTGTTCTTAAAACCAAAATCATTAGATTTTGAAGGTTTATAATTTTTAGAAAATTGTAGCTTACATTGGCGTTTTACATCAATAGAGGCTATTTGAAAAAAAATCATGATAATTTGAACGAGATTTAGAATCTTTTAACAATTTTGGAGCATGCTAGAATTTTTCGTCGGCTATTAGTATTATAAATAAACAAAACAAGAATTGAATGATTTAAAATTTTTAACAATGTAATGTTATGATAGTGTTTTAAACAAAAAATTGGTATTTTAAAACAAAAAACATTATAGTTCGAACAAGATTAGCCTTTTTTTTTAAATCCACTCAACGTTTATTTTCGTGATTTGAGGTAGTAAGAAAATATTTTTCAGAAATTGGCTGTGGCAAATTTGTAGAGAATTTTTCCACGATACAACGAGTTGCTAGGTATTTATTTAAACCTTATCACTTGAGCGATAAGAATAAAAATTAAAGGCGATAACAACCAAACTTCATTCCCTGGACTGAATTGTGAAATATAAACATGAATATCTCAGAAGGACGCAGACGACACCTATAACCCACGAGATTGCGATTAAGATACCATATATAATATATAGTCTAATAAAACACAAGAATATTGAGCAGATACACCAAATTATTGTAGTTGTTAACCAAATTATTTATTAGCGGACAAATCAGTTTTCCTTCTAATTGCAAGAAATGAGGATCGTTAATACTCTGGTCATTACCGTGATGGTCATTCTTAATTTTATTGGTGAATATAGTAATATAACATATCTCTAATTTTCGAAATAATTTAAGCTGTACGCAAATAACAATTTCTGCGTCGTCACCTGCATTATATCCTATCTAATTCTCATTAAAATTTCATCAAATCTAATTGTCGCAAGACATCTCGAATCCGGTTTTCTAGGATGTTGGGTGTTTTTATGCAACCCTATCCGCAAAGAAGACTTATGCAATTCAGTAACCGCTTCTCATAGATATTCAACCCAACCTAAAAGCTTCCAGACTTTTATCAAATACATTTTCAATATTATACAATCTTTCCTGTCTTTTCACAGAAATATCATCAGGTAAGCCGCCAAAAACAAGGGACTTTCTAAAAAATTTTGGGACGAGTAACGAACATGCGAATAATCAAGGTAGCTATAGTAAACATAAAAACTGATAACAGAAATGTTTATCAATTATCAATATATTTTCATTCATGCTCAGAAATGTCTATCAAACTGCATTCGAAGACGATTTATCGACGATTAGAATTCGATAGAAATTTTCTAAGTTCTGGAATATGGGATTTGATGCATGTCTGGTGCGGAGAAGTTTCGATAGAGTTTTAGTCAAGCACTCTTGATGAAGGAAGTATAAGATTTAGCAACAAATATGATTCGCTCCATATTTTCGAGAATCCACGATGTATCATTCAGTTAATAAGAAGTTGTTGATACAATAGTATACGGTTAGCAGACGAATGGAATTCGGAAACGTTTTTAGCTTGCGTATCAAAGTGGATAGGAATGTGTAATGCTATATTTTGCACTATTGGATTAGGATTTGTGTCCAAAAAGCTTATTAAAATAATTCATTACTCAAGTTGATAGGTGCCGAAGGATATAATTTTCTTATACTTGTCCTACCTACATTGCTCACGTTATTGACATTTCTCAAAGAAACAAATACAATTAGTAAATTCACTCCCAAGGAATAGAAAATTTCATTGTTGATTAATTTCCTTCATTTCGTTAATTGTCATCATCATCAACAAATTCATGGATAAAGCTGGCAGCTGCTGCATTTTCAATGCCTGAATTTTGTTGTTGAAAAGTGAAATCGAGATATCAGGTTTTACAATCCAGGATTTTAAAAATGAACATGCATACCAGTTATACGGCATAATATATATATATATATATATATATATATATATATATATTGCTGTCCCAAATTTCAAAATTCAAGATCATAAACGGAGTATTCCATTCTCTTCAGTGGAGCTTCAAGCTTCAAGGTTTTTCCAGCAAAATCATCGTTCTGAAATCTTACGTTTAACACATCGCCAAACATAGGACATTGTTTCTAACTTTTTTATTATTAGCCCAAGAGCAAATCATACTTATTATATTTGAACCAAGGTCTCAGGTAAATATTGCGTGATCGTGGAGCAATGATGAAAAGAGTATTATCCTGAAATATAAATTTCTGCGAAGCTCGAAATATAATTTGATTTTTTTACCATAATAGCTAGTGGAAAAAATTAATATTTGAAGTTTATAAATAGAGATCAGAACTAAATTCAATAATTTCCATTTTCTACCTAATAGCGAACAAAAAATATGGATGGAGTGAATTTATATGATTTCAATACTTTTAGAAGAAAAATTAATTTTTTAGTCCATATAATAAATTATCTGAATACGAAACCTGCAATTATCATCGAAATTTGTATAATTATTTAAAAATGTGTAACACTTATTTTCGCAATCTATTTAATTACCGACGTAGTAAACTTAGAAGTTTCCGCATAATTAAAATAAATGATGTGCAACCAATATTTGGAATTTTCCAACCATTATTGAAACGTCAACTTCTGCAACAATTGCATCAACTGTCACTTTCTCATAGAAGACCTATTCTCGAAATATAATAATAACAAAAAAAAGCGTGTCTACGATCCAACTTCAATCTGCGAACAGAATGCATTAGCTGCGTACATTTTTAGATTGTAATTAGTAATGCAAAAACATTCGTTCTTGAAAAGAATGTAATCGACTCTTTCTTCTTGCAGAGTTAAGTTCAGAGTTCGACTCTTCGTCTGATGGCGCCCCTATTCCTGGTGTTGCTCGCGGCGGCCCATCTTCTTCTTCTTACAGACAAAATTCTCCTGCCAGTTCTCTTTCTCCTGCCATACCTCATTCTCCGATCAGGTCTTCTTCTCCTGTCATTTCTCTTCCTCCTGCCAGGCCTCATTTTCCCAACAGGTCTTCTTCTCCTGCCGAACCTACTCGTCGTCTGAGGTCCAGGTCTCCTCCTGCCAGGTATACGGCTCCACCTATCAGGCTTTATTCTTCTGATGGACGCACATATGGACTTGACCAACTTCCATTTATTCGGTTTACTCCCTATAAAAATCCGCACCGGCAATTCGAGCTTCGAAGATACACTTTTCCTGTGGATAAACCAATTAAAATACTCGCAGCACGGGGAGTCTTTGGGCCCATGCCAACCGGAGAACAAATTGTGTTATCAACATTCGATGGTGACGTCTTTGCAATGTTGTCAACTAGCAATACTCTTGCTGGAATGTATACATACAGTCCTCGCATTCAAGGTAAAGGACGGGCAAAAATCAACATGGAGAGCGGCAGGATTTCTCTATTGACCCGAGATGAAATTAAAGAAATTCCAGTAGGCCCGCATCTCTTCATCTTACATAATTTTAAAGTAGAGCATTTAATTTTCAGTCATGATTAAGTTACTTTTGGAAAGAAACTAGTTCTCCTTAGATCACATTTTTCAGTTAATTTTTTAGTTTATGCACTACACAGAAAAAACTAGGAATAAAATTTGTCGCAGGAAATTTTTTAGAGCGATAAAGTTTTGCTCAGCCAACTTTGCGTCTTTCAAAATACATGTGTTTGTCATGGAAAAACAAAAGAAAGTTTAACCGATATTTGTGTTAAGTGTATCCTCTGAAGTTAATTTTTGCTGCAAAGAATCTTCCGTCAGAAATCGATGTAAAGTTTATCTTCTGTTTTTTCTGTGTACCCATCGGAAGCTTAAGTTCCAATTCACAAATTTGTCTATTTTTTAAGTAGATGTTGCGAAAATAGTGTGAATTTTAATGTTTTCTTGAATTTTGGGTATTATCCAAAATAATCAACATTTTGTAATGATATTAGGCTCATCTTGATGCCATTTTTCGCAGTATAGCGATAGCTTATAAGCAGAAATTTAAAAAAAGTTGAGCTTAAAGAAATGAAGATTGCATGAAAATTACGACTTTTGCCTTAAACAGAAGAAAAAACACAAATATGCAAATAACTACACGTAAATAAACGATTATGACTGCAATTATTATTTGATTACTTAGGTTTGGGTTTCACTGTTCATATTTTTTTTGCAATAATCAGTGAGTCTTTTGTTGATAATTTTATAAAAAAAGTTAAAGAATAATTAATTTTGAACTTGGCTGTATACTCAGAACAGTCCTAAGTATGCAGAATAAGATTATTACTTTTTATCCTTCAATTTTAATCGCTATTGAGGAAGTTACCTAGCGCTTATTTTTCTGAATAAATAATTATTCGCCTACTTTTTCACCTTCATGTTGTTAAACATCAAAATTTACATTATTTTTTGTGGTGGAAAGAAAAAAAATGGTTAGCAGTTTAATTTTCCCACGTAAAGCCGTTATTTTTTTTTCTTCTCTTTTTAAAATCACTTTTTTATGATTTTAGGCATTAAGAAAATAGTGCTTGAAATTTGGATGCAGCAAATTTGTAGATCACTTTTTTAGCCAGAAAATTAGCTCCTTGGTATTCATTTTAATACCATCACTTTAGCGATTAGAATGAAAAATAAAGGCGATACGAATCAAATTTTCGCGCATATTTCTGTTTAAGACACTGATTTTTATCGAAGCGCTATTAGCAAAAATCGTTTTATTATTCTCAAACTAGATTGACAAGGTTGACGCCTGTAAACATACCACATATGTGTCTTCTAGGTATTTGTTTAAATCTTATTACTTGAGCGATAAGAATAAAAAATAAAGGCGATAATAATCACATATTCAGACAAATGTGACTATCTCAAAAGGACAAACACAATACACATAAACCCTGAATTTGCGATAAAACACAAGAACAATAAGTACATACACTGTTAAGCCAATTCTTCATCAAAGTACAAATCAGTTTTCCCTATAATTGCAAGAAATGAGGATCGTTTATACTCTGGTCTTTACCGTGATGGTCATCCTTCATTCTATTGGTGAATATAATACTATAACATATCTCTGTTTTTCAAAATTATGTTAAGCTATCCGCAAATAACAATTTCTTCGTCGTAATCTGCATTCTATCCTATCTAATTCAACCAAATTAATTTCTCAAATTGAAATCTATTAGCACATTTTATCGTTTACTTTTCTATAAAAGTTTCTAATTAAAACTCTGTCAAATCTTATCCACAAAAGATTTGCATCAAATCCTATGTTTCGGAATGTCGGAAATTTCTATCCAATTCTATTCGTACAGAAGTGTTAAACTTTCCCATCACCAGTTTCCCATTAAAACTCTGTAAACTCTTATCTTGTCGGAACTGATATCAAATCCAATCTTCAGAATTTCGGAAATGTTTAACAAATTCTACCCGTCAAGAGATCTTTTGCAATTCTGCAACAGCTTCTAATACAAATTCTGCCAAATCTTATGCACCTTAGACTTTTATCAAATACATTTTGAACATTACAAATTCCACAACCTTTTTTGTCTTTTCACAGAAATATCATCAGGTATGCCACCAAAAACAAGGGACTTTCTATCAAATTTTGGGACGAGTAACGAACATGCTAACAATCAAGGTAGCTATAGCACAAATAAAACTTGATGACAGAAATGTTTATCAATTAACAGTTTTTAAATTGACATTCTCAAATTTTTAGTAATCTCATTAGCCAGTAAACATTTTACATCACATTTTATTTATCAGCACATTTGATAGACCTTTCTATTAAATTCCGTCCATGTAGAAATCCATGTAGAAATCTACCGACGTAGTAAACTTAGAAGTTTTTTCTGAAAACAAAATGTATTAGCTGAGTACATTTGCAGATTATCATTAGTAATGCAAAACCACAAATTCTTCAAAAAAATTTAATTTTCTGCTTCTTCTTGCAGAGTTAAGTTCACAGTTTGACTCTTCACCAGATGGCGTTCCTATTCCTGGTGCTGCTCGAGGCGGCCCATCTTCTTCTCCTGGCAGACAACATTCTCCTGCCAGTTCTCTTTCCCCTGCCAGACCTCATTCTCCGATCAGGTCTTCTTCTCCTGCCGAACCTCCTCGTCGTCTAAGGTCTAGGTCTCCTCTTGCCAGGAATACAGCTTCACCTATCAGCTTTTTTTCTACTGATGGACGTATGTGTGTCCATGGACTTGACCAACTTCCATTTATTCGGTTTATTCCCATTAAAAATCCGCAACGAAAATTCGAACTTCGAAGATACACTTTTCCTGCAGATAAACCAATTGCAATACTCGCAGCACGGAAAGTCTTTCGGTCCATGCCAACCGGAGAACAAATTGTATTGTCAACGTTTGATTGTGACGTCCTTGCAATATTGCACAGAAATAATAGTCTTGCTGGAATATACACATACAATCCTCGCAATGGAAATAAAGCACGGGGAAAAATCAACATGCAAAGTGGCACGATTTCCCTATTGACCAAAGATGAAATTAAAGAAACTCCAGTAGGCCAGCATCTCTACATCCTAAATGCATATAAAGTAGAGCATGTAAATAACAGTCATGGTTAAGTTACTTTTTGAAAGAAACTAGCTCTTTTTGAAGCTATTTTTTCACAGTATCCCGATAGGTTATGAGCATAAATCTGAAAACTGTTCCTATCAGAGTGCAAGAACCTCAAGTTGTGACAAAAAAGTTGGAAAAGGTTCAATATACTTTGTGGCAAGAACAATATTTTTGTAAATGTATGAAACATAAATAAAACAGAGAACTAAGGATTTCTGAATTTTATTGCATTTCTTCGAATTCCTTTCCAAATTACCGTGAATTCTTTGGAATTGTCGTAAAAGCCACTGAATTGAATGCATCTTTTTTGGATTTCCAATGTTTTCTAATCCCCCTGCTGACTCTTAAATTCACCTTGAATTCTTATGAATTTTATCAGATTCTTATTTACTGATTCTATTCACTTCCATTTATTTGAATTGAATTTTTCGGGGAATCCTTCAAAACTGGCTACAATTTTACTGAGATAAATAAAACATTTCGGATTTCTTAAATTTTTCATGTTCCGCATCTCTTTATCTTAGATGATTTTAAAGTAATGCATGCAAATTAGAGTCATGGATAAGTTAGTAAAATATGTTTAAAATAATTCTTATTTTCGTAATTTTAATATTTTCATAAATACTAATTTTTTTAAGTTTCTTGAAACCTTATTCTCCACAAATTTTAACAAATTTTTATTTGCTGATCCGTAGAGATAAGTCTATCCTCGTGGGCGCTTGTTATTCAAGTATTGTTAGTCAAATACTGTCATATTTCAATGAGTAATATTTTTAAAATCTTTAATTGAATGGTGTTCTTATTTGAGAAACATACATGTACAACGGATAATTTACAAATTGTTTGATTTCAAACCTCTACAAATGGTCTAATATTACGACATCAAAATTGTTTATTGTCGAAAGCCACTAATTTAAAATTGTCTAATCACTAACAACAGCAGGCATCTAGTTTATATTGAACATTATCAAATTAAACCCTGAGGGATGAAAGAATTTTAAATTCAGAACTGACAAATTTTAAAATAAAATTAAGAACATTTTTTGGTTTTATTTTGATCTCATAGAAGAGCTTAGGTTTTTTCCTTTAGGAAAGATAAGGATGTTTTTGTTGAACTGTCAAGTTCAAACTTACCTAATCTTGAATTAGATTTACAAATTTGACAACAAAATCCCCATTGACCAATGCAACAAATTTAAGATAAGCAGCTTAAGCGTAAATCATTATAAAATGTTTGACGTCATAATCGTTTATTTAAAAATAGTTATTTGCATATTTGTGTTTTTCATGCACTTCAGGAAAAATACGTAGTTTTTATTCAATTTTAATTTACAAAACCTTAAATAAACAATTATGACCACAGCTATTCTTTGATTACTAACGTTTGGTTTCCACTTCTTAATTTTTTTGCAATAATCAATGGGCCTTTTTTGATGATTTTATGAATCAAGTTAAAGAATAAGTTATTTTGAACTTGACTGTATACCGGGAACATACCTACATACACAAAATAAGATTATTACTTTTAATTCTTGAATTGTAATTTCTAATGAGGAAGTTACAAAATCATAAAAGATGGCATCCTCAAAAAATCCACCGAACGCTCATTTTCCTGAGAAAATAATTACCTGCTTATGTACATACTTTTTCACTTTAATGTCCTCAAACAAAAAAATTTCCATTATCTTTTGAGGTCCAAAGGAACAAAATGATCAGCAGCTTAATCTTTACAGAAATCTTAATCTTTAAAGAAATAGTGTTTGAAAATCGGATGCAGCGAATTTGTAGGGCACACTTTTCCCTCGAATTGCAAAAAGTGAGCATCATTTATACTCTTACTGATCTTGGATTTTATAATTTGTGACATCATTCTATAGATATTGAGCCTTCAAATCATGAAATTGCGTTTTACAATCCAGCATTTTGAAAATCAACAAATAAATTATACGGCTTAGTACCTAGAGATTGCGGTCCTAAGTTGTAAAATCCAAGATCATAAACGGCATTTTTTTCAAGTATAGCTTTAAAGCGCAAGGTTTTGCCTACGAGAATTCCTATCTACATTTGCATGATTAAAATTGATTAGTTGCACCAATATTTATAATTTCCAAATTATGATTGAAACAGCAAAGTGATATCAACTCTCATTTTCCGATAGAACCCCAATCTCAAAATAAAATAATGAAGAAACGAAATCATCACTACGAATCAACTTCACGCTGCGAGAAGAATGTATCAGCTGGGTACACTTGTAAAGTATTATAAGTAACTCAAATACACTCGTTCTTCAAAAAAGATTTGCAACCGCCTGTATATACTTGCAGAGTTGAGTACACAGTTCGAGTGTTTGCCTAATGGCGACCCCATTCCTGGTGTTCCTCGTGGCAGCCCGTCTTCTTCTGGCAGTCCAAGGTCACGGTATCCTCCTGCCAGGCATACAGATCCACCTATCAGGCTGTTTTCTGATGCAGTATAAATGGACCGGCAATTTGAACTTCGAAGATACACTTTTCTTGCGGATGAAACAATTAAAATATTTGCAAGGCGGAAAGTCTTTCGGCCCATGCCAACCGAAGAACAAAGTGTATTATCAACATTCTACGGTGACGTGTTTGCAATGTTGACCAGTACTAATTGTAAGTTTCTTGCTAAAATATATACATGTAATTATCGTATTGAACGGAAAGGACGGGCAAAAATGAACATGGAAAGTGGCACAATTACACGATTGACCCCAGATGAAATCAAGGAAACTCCAGTGGGTCATTATCGCCTAATCTTAGATAATTTTAAAGTAGAGCATGTAGCGCAAGAAGTTTCTTCTTAGCAGTACAATTCTCAATATATGTAAACGTATTCCAGGATAAACTTCTGTTATTTTCGCAGTTCACAAAAATTTTTCGGCATCAGGAATTTTATACTGAGTAATTGAAAAAATGAATCGGTTGAGAGTTGCGACCAGCAGCTTAACTTGTCGACGAAAATCCATTCCCGAAGAACTGTGGCACGGGAAAGGTGTATTTAATTATACTTTTCAGAATTGCAATATTATTTTTGAAAAAAATTAATAAATCTTAAACATTGCTATCCGTCAATATTTTCCCCTATTTTCCTTTTTAAAATTATTTGTTTAGAATTTCAGGCATCAAAAAAAAAAGTTTTCAAAAATTGGATGTGGAAAACTTGTTGAGAATTTTTTTCTCGGAAAAAAAGCTGCAAGGTATTTATTTTCATCTTATCACTTTGCCAATAAGAGTAAACGTTAGTGGGATAAATATAAGGCGATAAGAATCAGTTGTTCAGTAAAACATTTCTGTTGGAGTCTCAGATTTTTATTGAGGTATGATTTGCAATAAAGGCTTTACTATTCCCAGATAATCAAATTTGTTTCCTTGGACTGACTTATAAAATGTAAACATGAATATCTCGGAATGGCAGACTTGACACTTGTAATCGATGTGATAGCAATTAAGGTGTCAGATTTATACTCTAATGAAACGCCAGAATATTCATTAGATACACTCTGAACCAAATTCTTCATTAACGTGTAAATCAGTTTTCCCTCTAACTGCAAAAAATGAGGAACATTTATACTCTGGTATTTACCTTGATGGTGATTCTTAATTCTACTGGTAAATGTCATACTACACTATATCTATAATTTGAAATAAGTTTTTACGCTTTTCGCAAATAACAATTTTTGCGTCGTAGTCTGAAATCTATCGCAATTGCTATTCTTTTTTAATGTCTATTTGAGTTTCTCCGAAATAAGTGTGAATTTAATATTAAGGGTTAATAATGCTAGAGTAGGTCGCACAGCATTTTTTAATGTTTCACGTAATTTACAATAAATTATTGAGCACAGTATTTTAAGCGGTGGTAAGAATAACTATTCATTTGACTATTTTTGTTCAAAACCTGTTTCAATTTCGAGTTAGGATTGACTTTCAAATAAAACCATAAAGATGAATATTACAGTGAATCATTCCATATATTAAAATTAAAGTTAAGTCGTTGCTATAATGCTTGAACCAATCTTAGGAAGCAAATTTCCAAAAAGTAGAATTTAAATAAAATTCTATAAGCACATTTCATAGGAATCCTTTGAAATTGAATCAAACAGACTTCAAGAATCAAATTCTATGTTTCAGAATCTACAATATTTCTATAAAATTCGATCTGTTGAGAAATTGTACACTTTTCTATCAATAGTTTCTTAATAAAACTCTATGAATTTCTCTCCAGACAAAATTTTTTGGAATACTATGCTCAATAATATCGAATATTTTTATCAAATTTGATCCTACGCACAGTCGTTTACTTTACTTTTTAAGAAACAATTTCATCGTACGTTTCCTAATCTCTCTTGATTTTCGAATAGTTCATGGTTTTTGGTCCAAAAATTTGGGACAAAGGCACAGTCTTTCCTGCATAACTGAAAAATATGACACTTGCAAGTAATACAATTTTTAGGATAGAAAGAATTGTTAATTTGATATAATAATCTGGTAGGGATTTCAAAAAGAAACGTTTCTGTACATAGAATTTTGAAATCTTGAAAGAAAGTGGTCTCAAAATTTTTGAAAATGCTCTAACTTTTTTAATTTTCATCAAAAATAGCTGGCTAACTCACTTCACCTTCAGTTTAGCATACTTGAAAAGTAGACAAGAGCCCAATCTAATAGATTAAGTTTTTCAAACGTTATCATCGTGCTTCAAAGAAATGTAGTCGTTTGTTTCTTCCTACAGAGTTAGGTTTACAATTCGAATGTTTGCCTAATGGCGCCCCTATTCCTGGAGTTCCTCGTGGCGGTCCATCTTCTTCTTCTTCTGATGGACAACATCCTCCTGCGCGTTCTATTTCTCCTGCCAGACCTCATTCTCCGCGCATGTCTCCTTCTCCTGCCGAACTTCTTCTTCGTCAAAGGTCCCGGTCTCCTCGCAAGTATATGGCTTCACCCACCAGGCTTCCTGTCTCTAACGTACTTGGATACAGACTTGACCAACTTCAATTTATTCGACTTACCCCCATTAAAAATCACCGCCGGCAATTCGAACTTCGAAGATACATTTTTCCTGCTGATAGATCACTTGAAATACTCGCCGGACGGAGAGTCTTTCGGTCCATGCCAACCGAAGAACAAATTGTATTATCAACATTCGATGGTGACGTCCTTGCAATATTGGACCGTAATAATTTTCTTGCTGGAATTTATAAATATAATCCTCGCATTGAATGTAAAGGAAGGACAAAAATCAACATGCTAAGCGGCACGATTACCCCAATGACCGCAGATGAAGTCAAGGACGCTCCAGTAGGCGCCCGTCGCTTCATTGTGAATGATTTTAAAGTAAAGCTTGTAAATCCCAGTCCTAAAAAAGATATTTTTTAACCCTCCGTCTACAGACAGGTGCTTCCAAGGCACACAAGATTTTTCAAACTAGAATATCTCGTCTACGAGAAAAGATTTTTATACAAAAAGTTTTGAATAATTAACACTATCAACAATTAGGCCATATAGTAAATGCTTTAAGAATTTAACCAGCATTTCACCAGTTTTTTTGGAAAGCCAAAAAAAGTTCACAAACTGACTCGGACTTGAAAGGCCCTCTCTGTAAATGGAAGGTGGGAAAAAGAAGTCTGTAAACGGAGGGTTAAAGAAAAGTAGTTATCGTTATATCAAGTTTTTTTAGTGAATTTTGTAGTTTATATATACGCGAGATATATTATCAGTACTCATGGTTTCAACACATACAGTAACGTCTCTTTTCGTCACTTTTTTCAGAAAACCCTTTATAGTCACTGTTTTCAGATAAAGTCACTGTAATCACTTTTTTAAATGAAAAAAACTCTTTATTCGCTTCTTTCAAAAAATGAAAACAAAGTACCCTGAGGTACAAATTACTTGTAATGACAAATATTAATAAAAACTTAATTTATTATGGTTTCCCAGACTTTAATCTTTTGCCGATCCCCAATCAGTCTTTTTCGTAAACAAATGAAAAATTATCCGTTCCACTTCCGCGCGAATTTTTTTTTCTTGAGGAAAATTATTATATCTTTACAATGATTTACGTATAATAATTTTCCTACGAGGAAGACCACATTAATGTAGATAGGGAAAAGTTCCAGTGTTGAAAACAAACTTCATTAAATTAGTCAAGTAGCAGTATCAAACATATTTACATGTTTATTATACATCTGCGAAGAAGAGGATTTTCACTTTAAAAATTCGTATCTTAAATTTAAAATTTCTGAAATTAAATTTACACATAATTCCCTTCAATAATAAAAAACATAGAAAACCTTGTGCGAATTCAGAAAATTTTTTATTTATTTAATAATCTCGGGCCGTTGAGCTGAAACTTTTAAATGATCTAATAAATTCTTGAATTACATTTCGAACAAAAATTGAACTTAGTTTACTTATATAAAGGCTCTAAAAGCAGGTATAATTATTATATCGAAATAAAGATATTCTTAATAATTTACGTTAGATATTTGTCAATTAGTTAAAAAAAAAAAATTTCAAGTAAGGACCTTCTTCTTTATCTTGTTTATTATTATTTTGTCATGCATTGTGATTAATATTTCCATAAATTCAATTGGTTTATTTTCAATGTTATTATTACGATTTAAACCAGAAATACGCAGCCTAGCGTAAAGTGATTTGAAGAAAATTTGTAGATACAATTTAGGCGACAAATTTTGTTAAATAAAAAGTTACTGTAATTTGCGTCGTTTTACAAAAATGTTCATTATTTGATTTCTGAAGTGTTCTTATAACAAAAGTTAAAAACAAATTTGTAGATATTTTTCAGATGCACACAATTAAGCTAAAACCAACAATAATTGAAGAAAAAAAAATTTTTCGAAGAAAAGGCAGCTTGAGATATTTTTTATGGAAATTGTTATAAACAGTTACACAATGTGGATGAATTTTAATTACGTAATAAACTTTTCTAAAAAATATTGGCCAAAGAGGGATTTTATATTTACTACCTCGGTATTAAATTAGGTTATCTGAGCTTCTCAAGGAGAGATAATATAATTACATACTTTTATTAGAATTGCCATTTACGCAATTTATGTTCGGGAAGGGGAAATATAAATATCTCCAGTATCTATTCACAAAATATCAGAATATTCATTAATCACGCTGTTCCTAAAATTCTGCGTGGACCAGCTTTTCCGACATTTTGAAAAAATGTGGATCATTTATACTTTGGTCTTAACCTTGTACGTTACTTTTACTTCTATTGGTAAGTAGATAATAAATTATAATATTCTGGAAAGTGTAATATAACAAAAAAAAGTTACTTCAGACATACTCAGCACTAATTAAATTGTATGTTCATAATCAAAGTAATGCATGCAGCACAAGCAGTTTCAAGTAGTTCAAAATATGCTGTAGGTGCCTAAATTTTGCCAAACACTTTTTCATCTGTTTCCGCGAAAACTGTTTCTTCATAATTACTTTTATTTTAAAGTAGAAATTGCATCACACCACTATTTTTTCAAGCAAGGAAAGTGATTTTATGTAAAAAATAATCATGAAAATCAAAAACACGGGAGTTATTTGTAATTGTCACCGTGTCCCATACCGGCACAATATCCGGCACCATAGCCAGAATATGAAACTTTTCTCTTTAAATTTCGAAACATTGAAAGTTTTCGACATTTCCGAAAACAAACGTTACAAATTCCAGAATCTTTTTTGCCTTTTCACAGAAATATCATCAGGTATGCCGCCGAAAACCAGGGACTTTCTGGCAAATTTTGGGAAGAGTAGCGAACACACGAATGATCAAGGTAGCTATAGTACAAATGAAAACTGATAACAGAAATTTTAATCAATAAAGAGTGTTTCAATTACATTTTAGAACTTTAATAATCTCTTGAACTAGTACATATTTTACATTACATTATATATATCAGCACATTTGATAGACCCTTCTATCAAATTCTGTCTATCTGAAAATCCTATACTTTCCAATCAATATATTTCCATTCAAATTATATCACATCTTATCAGTACAAGATTTGTATGAAATTCGACGTTTCAGAATCCAGGATATCTCTATAAAATGCCATCTATCGAGAAATCTTCTACTCTTTTTATCAACAGCCTCTCATTGAAAATTTATCAAAGATTATCCACTCCAGACTTGTATCAAATCATAGTCATCAAAATCTCAGAAATATTTGTGAAATTGTAACCGCCAAGAAATTGTATTTTTTCTAACAAAATTTTCCATTAGGTTTTATAGAGCTTGTATGATAATATCTTGGTAGAAAATTATAAGGTTTATCGTCAAGTAGAATTGGATGGAAATATGGAAATATGTAACCGTTTGTTTCTTTTTGTAGAGTTAAGCTCACAGTTCGAATATTTTCTTGATGATGCCCCTATTCCCGGCGTTCCTCATGGCGGTCCATCTTCTTCTGCTTCTGATAGCCACCATCCACCTTCCAGACCTCATTCTCCGATCAGGTCTACTTCTCCTGCCATACCTCTTCTTCGTCCAAGGTCCCGGTCTCCTCCTGCCACCCAGATATCTCCACTCACTGGGCTTCCTTTTTCTAACGTACTTGGATATAGACTTGACCAACTTCATTTTATTCGACTTACTCGTAATAAAAATTCTCACCGACAATTGGAACTTCGAAGATACACTTTTCCTGCGAATAGATCACTTGAAATACTCGCAAGACGGAAAGTCTTCCGGTCCATGCCAACCGAAGAACAAATTGTATTGTCAACATTCGATGGTGACGTGCTTGCAATATTGGACAGCAATAATTTTTTTGCTGGAATATATGCATACAATCCTCGCATTGAATGTAAAGGACGGACAAAAATCAACATGGAAAGTGGCACGATTACCCCAATGACCGCAGAGGAAGTCAAGGATACTCCAGTAGGCCCCCATCGCCGCATCTCATATGATTTTAGAGTAGAGCTTGTAAACACCAGTGAAGGGTAAGTTACTTTTGAAAAGAAACTAGTTGTTGTTACATCACATTTTTTAGTTGATTTTGTAGTTTTTTTCATATACGACATCTTTTTTTAGTCACCTCTTTAAGATAAAGTCACTATAATCATTTTTTAAAATGAAAATATCTCTTTAGTCGCTTCTTCTAATAAATTACAACAAAGAACCCAAAGATGTCTGAATTTCATTGATTGGTTTTTCCTCACAAATCACTCTGCATTTTTTACAGTTCCCTTGAAATCCTCTAAAGATTTTTAAATTCACCTCGAATTCTAAGAGACTGCAAATAAGAGAAAGTTGACCTCAAGCATTCTTATCTCAGATTTGAAATTTGTCAAATTAAATCCACATACAACTTGCTCTAATAAAAAATATAGAAAACCTTATGCGAATTTGGAAACATTTGTGTTTATTTGATAATCTTGGATGGCTAAGTTGAAACTTTCAAATTGTCTAATTATTTGATCACATATTGTGATTAATATGAAAAGACAAGTCAGTGATGAACATATTTTATACGTCTGAGATAGCTTTTAGCACACCAAAAATAACAAAATTAATTATCCGAGAAACAAACCATAACACTAACACCTACCCCAAACAAAAATAGACACAATAGTCACCATTGAAGAACTCTAAAATATAACCACAACCCCACAGTAATAATGAAAAAAGCAATAAAAAAACCACTCCTGGCGCATTTCACCAAACACTGCTAGGCTGCCTTCAACTAAAACAGCCATAAAACATTCCAGTTAAAAACATTTATCCCAAAACCTTTTCAAGACTCTAGTTAATATTCTAGCCTAGAAAGTAATAATTAATATCAATAATTAATAATTAATATCGCAATCACCGCAGTAATCGTCAACAACGCCAGAAGATACTCCTAACAAATTTAACGAATCCGATCTCAACAGCCGTCAACTAAATCCGGCAAAAAATAAAAAAATAATCAACGCTTTGCCAAGACTCTAGTTAAGATTCTCATCGTCGCAGTAATATACAGCAAACCCCAAGAGCTAACAAAATTGACCTTTTGAAGGTCAACATTTTTTATAGAAATTTTAACATATTGTTAGATAATTTTATTTAAAAAAACGCTTTGTTCTGTTTTTAGAAATTATGAATCTATGATAAAATTATATTGTATGAATATGATCTTGCATGAGTTTAGATTACTTAAAAAGCTCTCCTCAAATATATTTGTCAAAGAGCGATTTTGTATTTACTCTGGCTACATTATGTCAAGTTTTCTAAGTTTCTCAAGGTGAGATAATATAAATGCAAACGTGTATTAGAATTATAATGGACGCGATTTATGCTCGAGAAGAGGGAGAACATAAGCCTTTTAGAACACTAGGTATACCCGAAATATAATAATCTTCATTAGTTACGCTGTTCTTAAAATTCTGCGTTAATCAGCTTTTTCGACATTTTGAAGAAATGCGGATCCTTTCTACCCTGATCTTCACGTTGGGTGTTATTTTGAATTGTACTGGTAAGTAAAGAATAAATCATAGTATTTTTTAAAGTGTAATATAATGAAGAACAACTACTGCAGCCATATTCAACACCAATTAAATGTTATCTCAATAATCAAAGTAAAGTACCAGCATACCAGAATTTAAAGAAAATTATTCACCTATTGAATTCCACTTTTCCATGTCTCAAGTATTTCGAAATATTTTCGAAGTGACCCGCACCGGCGCCATACCCTAATCTATCCTACCTCACAGAGTATTAAAATTAGTTTTGCTGTTAAGGCCATGTTATACATTAGTCACGTGACCCAGCCAGTCCTGAGATCCATATTTTTTGTCTCATATTTAAAAATAAAAGTTAAAATAGAGCGAAAAAAATTTGGGAAAATATTAATAAATATAAAGGGACAGTGTGCGGTAAAGCATAGAGTTGGGGAAGAAAAAAAAGTTATTATTGGAATAACAAATATCGACCGGCAATCAAGCGATCTGCATTATCAATAGTGCTGACACCATGGATATATCAAATATCAATTTGTTTATTTGCACCAAACCAGCAAATATTATCAAGTGTAATTATTGCAACCGATGTTTGCAATCATTTTCCTCAAGACATGTGAGGCAGAACCTCAAAAATGTTTCATTGGGAACATTGAAAATTGGTTAATTTTTCTAAATTTCATTCCAAATGTTGTATACAAACGTACATTATTGTTTCCTGAGGCTTTCCCCAAAATTTCAACTCGATAGCTCATTCGGTGTGGACGTGAATTGTTGCAAAAAAAATTATCGATAATTAAGGTCACGTGACTCATGTATAACATGGCCTTAATCCTGTAAATTTCGCGTACTTTTATTTCCGAAAATAACGATTTTGAAATTGAGTTGTGACTTTTATAGTATTCCGAGAATTTATGTCCTCGGCAGTTTCGTGACGAGGGGAGTTGCGGCACACAGAGAGAGAGGCGGTGCCTAGTCAAGCGTGACAAACAGCATGCGGCCACACTCTCAGCGCGTTAGTTTTGTCAGATTGCGTAATTATTTATTTAGGCTGAAGGACACTGCCATTTATTTTCATTGACGTTAAAGTAATCACTTGTTAATATGAAGAATATGTTACTCGATAGCCTTCTTTTATTAAAATTTTCACCATTATAGGTTTCTAATTGATTCAGATAAAAAAAATTAATGTATGTTCTAGAATCACTTGGCAAACTTCAATTTCACAATTTTATTTATTTATGCAAATTCCACAATATTTTTTGACACTTCACAGAAATATCATCAGGTATGCCGCCCACATCAAGGGACTCTCTGGAAAATTCTGGGACGAGTAACGAACATGTGAATCATCAAGGTAGCTATAGTACAAATACAAATTTATGACAGAAATCTTAATTTATAAACATTTTTCATTTTAAAATGTTAACACTTTCAATAATCTCTTGAAACAGTAAATATTTGACACGCATGGAACCTTATTTACAATGTTTAAAAGAAAAGTGTTCGAAAAAGTATACCATACCGGATTTTTTTTTAGTGGACAACTTTTTTGTAGCAATTCACCTTTTGAAGCATGGTGTTCCATTATATATTTCTGAAGAATAAAAGAAGAATCATAACTATTTTAAAAGTACCTGCTAATAATTATTGAGGGGCGTTCCGCTAGCACCTCCACAAGGGAAATCAAACATTTTCTTCATGCCATAATATTGGACTATTTTGTGTCACCAAAGGCTTTTAGTTTCCTTGAAAACCCCAAAACTTGGGAGGAGGTACTGGCTGCCAAAACCGCCACTACAGCAAATATGAAAAATCAACTACGCCATGATTTTGGGCTTTTTTGGGTTTACCAAAACTGCAAAGATTCGTTTTTAAAAGACGACCAAAATCTTCTAAAGACTGCCGTTAAACTAAAATGTGCACTCAACGTGAACTTTAGAATATCACAATTTTGGGCATCAATCCCGATCTTCAGGCTCTTTTATTTTTTTTCAATAATGTGGATTTTTGATGAAGGAGCTGGCTATCAGCACCTCCAATACAGAAAGTTTAAAAAATTTCAAAAATCAACACCGCCAGAATTTTAGGCTTCCTTTGGGCTCTCCAAGACTGCAAAAATTAGTTCTCAAAAAACAAACCCAATCACTTAATAACTACCCATAAGATGAAGTATGCACCATGACGCTGAAAAATTACCTTCACGTTTTAAGATTCACCCACCACATTGGAAATGGTTACTATGTCAACTCTAATGAATCTTGTTTTGTTTCGACGCGAAGAAATTCAACTTTATCTACTTGAAAATAACGCGCAACAGAAATTCACTTCTGTTTTTCTGTGCACACTTATGAACAGGAATCCCTCAAAACAACCCCTATTGAATTTAACGAACCCCGCCTCAGCTTCCTCCGACTTGAATATCTGAAAAAATTGCAAAAAAAATGGCCCCAGACATATTCCTGAGCCTCTGCTTAATACCGCTATCGCGGCAATGATATTCTAAGTCCCCAAAATAAACCCTAGCACATTTAACGGACCTTGTGTCAGCTCCCTTCAACTCAAACTTCGAACAATTTCATATTCAAAATAATCATCCGTGTACCCTTCCAAGCCTCTAACTAACATGGGGATAGCCGCATTATAATTTCATAGCCCCGAAAAACTATACATTACAAATTTAACGAATCTTGTGTGAGCTACCTGCCACTGAAACCACCAAACAAATTACAAATCAAAAACCGTCGCCGCAAACACTTTCGTAAAATTCTATTTCCTATCGCTACCGTCGCAATAATATTCAATAACTCCGAAGAACAACAATTTCGAAATAAAATAGCGAAAAACAAAAGCATCATTATAAAATAATCTGATGCGGCAAACAGAATGTAGACGCTGGGTATACTTTGAGATTATTAATAGTGATCCAAAAACATTCGTTCTTCGAAAAAATTCTGTTTCTTCTTGCAGAGTTAAGTTCACACTCCGAATTCTTGCCTGATTGCTGTTCTATCCTTGATGTTCTTCGTGGCAGTCCATCTTCTTCTGCTTTTGAGGGACAACATCCTTCTGCGGGTTCTATTTCTCCTGCCAGACCTCATTCTCCTATCAGGTCTTCTTCTCCTGTCGAACCTCCTCTTCGTATAAGGTCCCGATCTCCTCCTACGAATTATATAGCTGCACCCACCAGGCTTCCTTATTCTAACGTCCTTGGATACGATCTTGACCAACTTCAATTTATTCGACTTACTCCCGTTAAACATACGCACCGGCAATTCAAACTTCAAAGATACACTTTCCCTGCAGATAAACGAATTGAAATACTCGCAAGACGGAAAGTCTATCGGTCCGTGCCAACCGAAGAACAAATTGTATTATCAACATTCGATAATGATGTCTTTGCAATACTGGACAGTACTAATTCTCTTGCTGGAATATATACGTACAATCCTCGCATTGAAGCTAAAGGACGGGCAAAAATCAACATGGAAAGCGGCAAGGTTACCCCAATGAAAGCAAATGAAGTCAAAGAAGCTCCAGTAGGCGCCCGACGCCTCATCTTAAATGATTTCAGAGTAGAGCTTGTAAATCCCAGTCATGGACAAGTTATTGTTTAAAAGAGCGAATACTACGCTTATTTCTGTCGGTACTGATGGCTACCTATGATCACTAAAATCACGTTTTTAAATAAAAATATCACTTTAATCGTTTCCTTTGAATGAAGACAAAGAACCCAATGTTGTCTGAATCGAGATGAATTTAAAAGACTTCGCTTTCAAATTCACCTCGAATTCTCATAGATTTTATTATATTGAGTTTCACTAATTCTGTTCGCTCCCATTCATCTGAATTCGGTGGGATTTTTGTTGATGTTAGAAATGTCGTTCTATTCTCTAGAATTATTCCTAATTTATCTTTATTTTGTATGAATTTGAACAGATTGTCAATGTTACCAAGAAAGTAACGAGTTAACTCGCACCCCTAGTGAAAACCATAATGCTCCACACCATGAATTAAACTTTAAAGAAATGTAAAACTAAAATATAAAAATGTTTGGGATCTAGAATCGTTTCAAAATTTTACAAATTAATTGAAAGAATAAAGCTTTCTAAGCTCAAGATTTGCTTCAGTCTGTAGGGTTGGCTACGAATACTATTGAGAATTTTGTTAACTCAGGTATCTTCTGAGATCATCATTTATTTTCCCATATTCTCAATAAGTATTCTGTATCCAATTTCTGAAAGGCAATAAATTAGTGTAAATTTTTATCAAAATTTCTAAAATTAGGGAAGTTTCTATCAAATTCTATGCATCCAGAAAACTTATATTTTCATGTCAATAGTTTTTCATTAAATTTCTGTCAAATCACATGGGCACAAAACTTGTATCAAATTTTATGTTCAAGAATCTTGGGAGTTCTTATCCAAACCTATTCGTCGAGAAATTGTATACTTTTCTATCAAATTGTATCAGTCTAGAAATCTTATTCTTTCCTATCAAAATTTTCTAAGAGAGTAAGATTTGATAGAGTTTGTATGATAATATCTTAGTAGAAAAGTATGAGATTTATTAGCGAGACGAGGTGGATATAAATTGTTCTAGTTCTGGAAAATAGGATCATTTTTATGAAATCATTGTTATAAAAAATCATTAGAGGCAAATTTACGGTTGTTGGTCTTGGATTTAAGAATTTGTGAGAGCAATATTAAGTCTTGAAATCGCGATATCAGGTTTGTCCTATTAAATGTGAACCAAGGTCACGAATAAATATTACGTGATTGTTGAGTAATCATAAAAAGTTTTAATCGTGCAATAGCAATTCCTGCAAAGATAGAAATATGAGATTCGTCGCTTGCGTCAATTTGTTACCCTAATCATGAGCTGAAAAAATATATTTTTAAAGCTCATAAATGAAGATCAAAAATAAATTTGAGTTTGTTCTAATTTCGATCTCTAGAAGATACATTCTTTAAGCACTAGAAACAGTTGCCTTTTCACATTTTCAGATTTACGAAGTGATACCTAACTGCGAGCGTTTCCAAATTAAACGAATTGAGAAAATATATTTCTTTACTTTTTAAAATCTACGTGACACATTATTAATGTTTTCAAAGAAAGAGGCCTTATCTAACCTATGATCTTGGATGAATTTTAATTACGTAAAAAAGTCTCCTGAAATCTGTTTGTCAAAGAGCAATTTTATATTTACTCTGTCGACATTAAATTAGGTTCTCTAAACTTCTCAAGGTGAGATAATATAAATACATTCACGAAAATTATCCACATAAGCAATTTATTTTCTGGAAGGGGAAAAAATAAATATCTCAGAACAGTATGTATCCACGAAATATCAGAATATTCATTAGTTACGCTGTGCTTAAAATTCTCCGTCGATCAGCTTTCATACATATTGAAAAAATGAGGACCTTTTATACTCTTGTCTTAGCATTGGACGTCATTCTTAATTCTATTGGTAAGTAAAGAATACATTATAATATTCTGGAGAGTGTAATATAACAAAGAAAAATTACTCCAGACATATTCAACACTAATTTTGTTGTTCCCCGTATGTGACTTTATAAGATTTAAATAATTTTAATATATTTGGAACGTTTATAGAAACAAATCATCATACCATAAGTGTAAAAAAATACTTTATCTATCGAAATCTAACTTTTTCATGTTTTATGTTACGAAATGAAATGGAATAACATAATTGTACTTTTACTATTTGTAATACATTTTTAACATTACTTTAACAATCTTCTTTCCCTTTCCACAGAAATATCATCAGGTATGGAGCCCATTACAAGGGACTTTCTGGCCAATTTTGGGAAGAGTAGCGAAGATAAAAATAATGAAGGTAGATATAGTACAAATATACACTGATAACAGAAGTGTTAATCAATTAACAGCTTTTTTATTTACATTTAATAACTTTGAATACTCTCTTAAGCGAGTATACCATATCGGAGTTTTATTTCTTTATTGAGAACTTTTTTTGTAGACTATACACCATTTAAAGCATGCTGTTATATTATATCTTTCTGTAGAATAAGAGAACAATCATAAGTATTTTAGCAAGTGCATACGAGTAATTGAGGTGCGTCACGTTAGCACATCCACAACGGAATAAAAAAATTTTCTTTATGCGACAATATTGGGCTATCTTTGGGCTCTTTTAGTTTTCTCAAAAACCGAATGTCTGAGCTGCCTTCGAATGAAACTATTACAAAAATTTCAATTTAAAAATAACCGCTGCAAACACTTTTCGAATACCTTAATTTATATCCTAGTCCCACAGTAATATTCAATCACCCTAAGAGCAACATCTAGCACATGCAAGGAACCGCGTCTTAGCTGCTTTCAATTATAACAGCCAACAAATTTCAAAATAAAAACAGACAACGAACATATCTATCCAAAGAAGCAATTAATATCCTTATCCTTACACTTATGTTCAGCAATCCTTCTAAACAACCTCTATTACATCCAACGAACAACTCTTAGCTGCCTTTAACTAAAACAGACAACAAATTACGACAAATTAAAACCGCAGACATCTTCCTAAGGTGCTACTTGATATCCCTATTGCCGCAGTCATGTCCTCAATCCCCAAAAAATACTTCTGGTACATTTGACTAATCCGTTCTTAGCTGCACTTAACTAAAATAGCCAAACAAATTTTAACTTAGGAACAGTTAACCCAGCCACCTTCCCAAGACTCTAGATAATGTCCTTGTCCATACAGTATTATTGAAAGAATCTAAAAGACAAACCTGTATCAAAAAATTTCAAATAGAAAATAATAACACCAGACGTCTTCTTTAAACTCTAGTTGATATCGCTACTACCGCAGTAATAATCTCAGTTCCCTTCATCTAAAGCCACCAAAGATTTCACATTCAAGATAATAACAAGAGACACCTTTCCAAGCCTCTAACTAATATAGGTTTAGCTGCATCAATATTTTACAACCCAAAAAAACTACCCCTGAAAAACTACCTCTAAACTACCTTCAGCTAAAACCGCCAAAAAAATTGCAATCAACAGAAAATCACCCCAATCACTTTCCCAGGACACTATTCAATATCGCTACCGCAGCAATAATATTCAAGAGCCCCCAAGAACTAGCCATATTACATTTAACAAAACACGTCTTAGTTACCTTCTACTGAAACCTTAACAAATTTCACATCAAAAACAATTACCCCTAACACCTTTCCAAATTCCGTTCCACTTACGCACCAATGTCTTTTTTGGGAAAAATTATTTCAGGTTTGTAAAGATTTACCTATAAGAATTTTCCTATGGGCGATACCACCTTAAAGTAGATTAATTTTCATGCTCTAATTATTAAAAGAGCCAAATTAAAAAAAAATCGGAAAAAAGCAAAAACATGTCTGCGAACGAACGTCCAGATTGTTCATGTATTAAAGCTTCCTCTTAGAAATTGAATTGTGTGAATAACCTACAGGGTTGTACAGTTTGGAGATGCACACAATTCGAAATGGTTTAAATTTGACGCATACTCGATCTACATTTGCAGAATCACTTTGTGATACAAGACCAATTTCAAAATAAAATAGTGAAAAAGCAAAAGCGTCACTATAAACCAACTTCATGATGCGAACAGAACGCATCAGCTTGGTACACTTGTTGATTATTATTAGCCACCCAAATACACGCTTTCTTAAAAAAATCAATCGTCTGTTTTTTTTCAGAGCTAATTTCACAGTTCGAATGTTTCCCTAATGTCGCCCCTATTCCTGAAGTTCCTCGCGGCGGACCATCTTCTCCTGCTTCTGACGGACAACAGCCTCCTGTGGGTTCTATTTCTCCTGCCAGACGTCATTCTCCGATCAGGCCTTCTTCTCCAGCCGAACTTCCTCTTCGTCCAAGGTCCCGGTCTCCGCGTACCAATTATATAGCTCCACTTAACAGGCTTCCTTATTCTAACATCCTTGGATACGATCTTGACCAACTTCAAAATATTCGACTCACTCCCATCAAAAATCACCGCCGGAAATTCGAACTCCGAAGATACACTTTTTCTGCGGATATGCCAATTGAAATACTCACAAGACCGAGAGCATTTCAGGCGATACCAACTGGAGAACAAATTGTATTGTCCACAATCCATGGTGATGTCTTTGCAATATTGAACAGTAATAATTTTTTTACTGGAATATATAAATATAATCCTCGCATTGAATCTAAAGGACGGGCAAAAATTAACATGCGAAACGGCATGATTACCCCAATGACCCCAGACGAAATCAAGGAAACTCCAGTAGGGGCCCATCGCCTCATCTTAAATGATTTTAGAGTAGAGCTTTTGAAACCCAGTCATGGAAAAGTTATTTTTTAAGAGAAAGTAATTATCGTTATATCACGATTTTTTAGCTAATTTTGTAATTTATATGTACAAATATTACGCTCATTTCTGTCGGTACTCATGGCTCCCAATCAATATATTATGATTTCCAAATTGCAAGTGCAGAAACATTTATGATTATTTATTATTCTTCGGCGGTTAAATCAAAACTTTCGAATTATTTATTAAAATATTAAATTTTATTGTAAATAAAAACGAAAATAAATCAAAATTTACTTATATGAAGGCTCTGTAAGCAGATTCAATTATTTGATTATCATATCGATACAATGTGATTATCATGAAGAGAAAATGTTTGATTCTACATATCTCGATTTCATGTAAATTTGGTTTGCACAGGAGAGGAAGATCTTTATGACGAGTCCCAATTAAATTAAATATCATGAGTTCTCAACTCTTTTATTCCGAATTAACGTTTGGGGATTCAATAGTTAATTTCCAAATAGGTTGGCTTCGAGAACTGGGACAAATAAAACAGTTCAGATTTTGAGTTTAAAGACTGTAGAGAATATTTTTTTCAAGAAAATAAGATTCTAGGTATTTATGTAAATCTTATTAATTTAGCAATAAGAACAAAAAATAAAGTCGATGAGAATTAAGCTAAATCCTTTCTTGGACGGATTTATGAAATATAAATATGACTCACTCAGAAGAATTAGCTCGTCGCAGATTATCTATGAGATAACGACTATAGGATATATTATGTGATCTAATGTTTTATAATCCAGGATTTTTAAAATGAACGTTCAAATTATACGGCTTAAGATCTTCATATTACTGTCCTCAATTTTAAAACCCAAGATCATGAAAATTATAATACATTTTTCTAAGTGTAAATTATTCCAATTCTTTTTAATATATCAACTCAAGAGAAAATCATGCTTATCAAATCTGAACCAAGGACACGAATAAATATTGCGTGATAGTTAAGTAATCATAAAAAGCTTTTAATCGTGGAATAGCAATTTCTGCAAAGAGAAAAATATGAGATTCGTCGCGTGCGTTAATCTGTTATCATAAGCATACGCTGAAAAAAAATTTAAATATTAGAAATAAAGATCAAAACTAAATTTGATTTTTTTAGAATTTCGATCTCTCAAAGAAAAATTTCCCAAGCACTAGAAACAGTAGGTATCTAATTTCACATTTTCACATGTCCGAAGTAATACTTAACTGTGAGAATTTTCAAATTGTGGTGGGGGCCAAACTGATAAAAGATTTTAACTGCACTGATTTTTTCTAAAACTCAATGACTCAGGGGATGATGTCCTAATATCCTTAAGAAACCATCCTCGCAGTAACACGGTTTGAAATTTACGTTGAGGGATAAGAAAAAAATATTGGTTCATCCCCTACTAGGAAAGATCTAAAAATGTCCAACGTGATAAAAGTTTTTGGTACTGATTTTTTCATCAACTAAATGACTCGGCGGTGGATATCCTAGCTTCCTTAAGAAACAACTTTGGCAGAGATTCGCGGGGTATTCAAATCAGTTTCTAAATCAATCATCCTCTAAATTGGCAAATTTTGATTTCACAATTTATTATTTAACTGCTTATATTTTTATATCAATAGTTTCCCATTAAAATCCTATCAAATCTAATTGGCGCAAGACTTATATCAAGTCCTGTTTTCTAGAATGTTGGGTGTTTTTATCCAAACCTATCCGTGAATAAGTCTTATGCAATTCTGTAACAGCTTCTCATATATATTCTACAAAATTTTATGTACTTCAGAGTTTCATCAGATACATTCTTTCACAGAAATATCATCATGTATGCCGCCCAAAACAAGGGACTTTCTGGCAAATTTTGGGATGAGTAACGAACGTGCGAATAATCAAGGTCGCTAAGGTTCAAATAAAAACTGAATAATTTTTAATTCATAGCTTCATCTAGTCTGAAAATGACGTTCAAAATTTCTGTTATTCCCTAATCATAATACAGATTCTTTGAAAACTTTGAGTTCTACCATCCAGCATAATAATGCGTGTATTTCTGAAAAAGGTTTCTTCTCTCGATCTCTCGCAGTCAATCATTATAAAAGCAATACCTATTACATGCCAGAAGCAAAAAATTTCAAAACTAAAACAGTCAACGTACACATCTACCCAAAGCACTAATTCATATCCTTATCTCTACACTTATGTTCAGCAATCCCCATAAACAACCCCTATTACATTTAACGAACTACGTTGTAGCTGCCTTCAACTAAAACAGACAAACAAATTACAAAAATAAAAACAGTCAACCCAGCACCTTCACAAGGATCTAGTAAATATCCTCGTCCATACAGTAATATTGAACAACCCCAAAAACAACCTCTAGTACATTTATCGAACCACGTCTCGGATGTCTTCAACTTAAACAGCCAAACATATTTAAAATAAAAGGAGGTACCCCAGACATCTTTCCAAGATTCTACTTAATATCTATATCGCAGCGGTAATAACCTTAATTCTTAGGAACTACCCCTAGCACATTTAACCAACCTGGTCTCAGCTGCCTTCAACTAAAACAGACAGTCCAACTTGAATTTAAAATAAAATAGTGAAAAAACGAAAGAATCACTATGAACCAACTTCATGCTGCAAACAGAATGTATTAGCTGGGTAGACTTGTAGATTATTGTTAGTAATACAAAAACATTCGTTTAAAAAAAATGTAATCGTCTGTGTCTTCTTTCAGAGTCAAGTGCACGGCTAGAATGTTTTCCTAATGTCGCCCCTATTCCTGGAGTTTCCCGTGGTGGCCCAGCTTCTTCTGCTTCTGACGGACAATATCCTCCTGCGGGTTCTATTTCTCCTGCCAGACATCATTATCCGATCAGGCCATCTTCTCCAGCTGCACGTCCTCTCCATCAAAGGCCCCGGTCTCCTCGTGCCAAGTATATAAGTCCACCCACCAGGCTTCCGTATTCTAACGTCCTTGGATACGATCTTGACCAACTTCAATTCATTCGACTTACTTCCATTAAAAATTACCACCGGCAATTCGAACTTCGAAGATACACTTTTCCCGCAGACAAACGAATTGAAATACTCACAAGACCGAGAGTCTTTCGGCCGACACCAACCGAAGAACAAATTGTATTGTCAACATTCGATGGTGACGTCTTTGCAATTTTGGATAGTAATAATTTTCTTGCTGGAATATATAAATATAGTCGTCGCATTGATGCTAAAGGACGGGCAAAAATTAACATGCAAAGCGGCACGGTTACTCCAGTGACCCCAGACGAAATCAAGGAAATTCCAGTAGGCGCCCATCGCCTCATCTTAAATCATTTTAGAGTAGAGCTAGTAAATCCCAGTTATGGAGAAGTAATTTTATAAAAGAAGCTAGTTATCGATACTCATGGCCTCTGGTGAAAATCACAGTGCTTCACACCATGAATCTTTAACTAGTTTATGAATACCAGCCTTAACGAGTTTATGATATACCAACATACTCAAAAAGAAAATAATCCTCTCTTCCTCCTTGCAGAGTTAAGTTCGCAGTTCGACTATTTACCTAATGGCGCACCTATTCCTGGTGTTCCGCGTGACGTCCCTTCTGCTTCTGAGAGACAACATTCTCCTGCCAGGTCTCTTTATTCCATCGAGCCTCCTCTTCGTGGCAGGTCCAGGTCTCCTCCTGCCAATGCCAGGTGCATAGCTGGACCTAACAGGCTCATTGCTTCTTCTGACGGATTTATGTATGGATTTGAAGAACTTGAATTTATTTGGCTTATTCCCAGTAAGAATCCGGACCGGCAATTCGAACTTCGAAGATACACTTTTCCTGCATATAAGCCAATTAAAATACACACAGGACAGAATCATTTTGGGCAACTGCCAACCGCAGAACAAATTGTAACATCAACATTCGATGGTGATGCCTTTGCATTATTGGATGGTGATAATTATCTTGCCGGAATATATACATATAATGCTCGCACTCACTCTAGAGTGAGGGTAAAAGTAAACATTCAAAGCGGCACGATTACCCTATTGACCACAGATGAAAAGCAAGAAACTCCAGTAGGCCGCTTTCGCCCAACCGCATATAATTTTAAAGTACATAATATAAACCACGATTGATTAAGCCATTCATTCAATTAATCTTTACATATATAATTCTTCTGTCCGTGTGTATGTGACTGAACTACTCCTAAACGGCTGGACCGATTTTGATGAAATTTTTTGTGTGTGTTCCAGTGGATTCGAGAATGGTTAAGATTTACAATTCAGTCCACTGGAAAATGTTTATTTAATTAATTTGTTGTTGATACAGGACAACGTCTGTCGGGTCCGCTAGTATTATGTAAAACTAGAAAAAAATCTGTAATCCGAAGTCTAATAATGCTTTCAATCTTTCAGCAACGCTTCAGTCCAATTGTCCAATTGAATTTGCATACAAAATGATTGAATATATTTTCAAAATGCTTTACTTTTTCCCTGGCAAAGGACCCCGCACACAATGTATAGAAAAAAGATCTCGGTGGATTTTGATAATTTTTTGATATTTTGTAGAACATGACCCCCCGAACAAAAAATCATAATGACAAAACCCCGAAAAATGGACAGATTTTCATCTGCACCGCGCCAAAAGTACCCTTTCAGACCAGCATTCACGCTACATAGAAGCTATTGGCGTGAATCTCACTGAAAATACTTAGCACTCTGCAACTGTGACATTTTTTAGGTCATGGCCCCGCGAAGAAAAAATCCTTCTGACTACTGGGTACATTTGGCGCGGTGCAGATGAAAATCTGTCCATTTTTCGGGGTTTTGTCATGATGATTTTTTGTTCGGGGGGTCATGTTCTACAAAATATCAAAAAATTATCAAAATCCACCGAGACCTTTTTTCAATACATTTTGTGCGGGGTCCTTTTTCATTTTTCCTGACCCTCAATATTGAGAGATTAAAAGTTTTATAGAATCTATATTCTTTGGCTTCGACGGCTGCGCGTGTTCATGCAATGTCGGTTTTTGTTTAGAAGCTGGTGATTCAGTAGTCTTCCAGGGTTCGAATCCTCATAGTTTGTGAATTTACAAATCTTATAAATCAAAACGAAAGAATGAAACTTTTCTTTTTATACTCATATCGATAATTTTCAGGAACTATTCGTGCAAAATTTAAACTGAAAAACAGTAAGCATTTTTTTTTCTCGTGTCCAACACCTAGCGACAAGTTCGTGACTTTTTTCGGGAGAATTCCTATCTATTTGACTTTGTCAACTGGGACAAAGCATGAAGAAGATAGGCTAAAAATGATCTCCTTTCTTCAGTAATCTTCGAGATGACTTGGAAGCGTGCCATAAAAAATGTAATGTACCTTATCCGGTGAAATGACACGCAGTCTCAACAAAATCGAAAGCCCAAGCCAAGCCGCAGAGCATTTAAATTCGCATACCAGGTCGTAAATTCTTACGCGGCGAGGCTGTAATCTGCGTTGTGTGAAACCGCACATATTATATCCGATTTAAAGCCTTTAATTCATTGTCTTGGACAACATTACGATATTACGAGTTCAATCTCGCTATGGATTACGACGACACGTTGTAAAACGGTACAAACAGTAAAACTAAAAATCCGCCCGCGCACAACAAAGTGCGTTTGCGGTCGTACCTTTTGTCCTTTGGTAGACAAATGTTAATTTATCGCTTGAGCAGCGAGAGTTTGACCCTCGTTTTAAGATAATATATTAACCGACTGACATGCGCTAAATTTATGTAACCATTAAATCTATTTAACATTCACTTGACTGCACCGACGAATCTGAACAAGAAATAACAAAAGTCTGGAACGTGAAATGTTAGTGCAAATGCAGATATTGCGAACCAGGCTCTTTAGAATTAGAAGTTGGGAAAGTTGTTGAAGAAAGCAATTAATTTTAAACAATTTTCAACGGAAAAGTTTCTTATCAGATTGAATAATTTCAATTTGGAGAATATTATTCAGAAGCTTCATAAACTTTGTATATAAACAAATTGATATTCTTCAATTTTGCAAACGCTATCCGCTATTGTTCTTCCTTTTGGTAAAGAAGTACTGCCAGTATTATTTATTCATTGAGGAATAATAAATTCAGAATAATAATCAATTAATTAAATTCAAAACACAAATTCTAATCTTTTACATTTTTTCTCGTTTTCCATTTAAATTCGAACTCAATTATTAGAGTTGAGACTTCATCGTTCTTGGTTAAAAATATTATTATTAGGTTAAAAATGAACTTTTTCGTTTAAAATTTAAAAATTTGTTTGAAATTTATTTTCCTGCTTGACTGAAAAAATGTTTCCTGGTTGAAAATTGAACTCCTTTGTTGAAAATTTCATCTTTTTTAGTTAAAAATGCAACTCTTTCTTTAAAATTAATTTGCTTGGTTAAGGATTGAACTATCTGGTTGAAAATTTGTATTTTTTGTTTCAATTCAACTGTTTTTGATTTGAAATAGAAAAAAAATTCTGGTAGAAATATCAACTATTACATATTTTTTCTGACAATAATTTTTTTTTCTTGTAAATTCAACTATTTCATTTTTGGCACAAAATTTCTGTTTATTAGCTGAAAATTTATCTACTTGGTTGAAAGTTATATTTTGTTGAAGAAAGATTTTTTTATATGAAGATTGATCTTTTTAATTCAAACTTCATCTCTTTAGTTGAAAATTTAACTACTCGGTTGAAAATTCCTTCTTTTTTGGTTGAAAGTTAATCATTTTGTTAAAAATTTAACTAATCCATTTCTGGTTAAACGCGTATCTTTTTTAGTTTAAAATTTATGTCTTTGTTGAAAATTTGTCTTTATTGGTCGAAATTTAATCTTTTGGGTTAAAAATTCAGCTATTTGGTTTAAAACTCAATTATTTTGTTGAAGATTCATCATTTTAGTTGAAAATTCACTTCTTTAACTGGAAACTCAACTGTTATATTTCCTTTTAGAAAATGTTTTTCTTTTTATTCTTCCTAGTTGAAAATTCAACTATTCCTTCAAAAATTTATTTTATTTCGTTGAAAACTAATTTTTGGTAGAAGATTCATATTTTTAGTTGAAAATTCAACGATTTGGTTAAAAATTCTTTTCTTCCTTTGATCGAAGATTCATCATTTCAGTTAAAATCAATTTCTTTGGTTGAAAATTCAACTATTTTGTTGAAAATTCGATGTTTTTTAATTGAAAATTAAGGTTTGTGAGTGAAAATGCAACTATTCCATTTTTCCCTTCAAATATATCTTTTTTAGTTGAAAATTCATATATTTTGTTGAAACCTCGTCGTTCTTTGGCTTGAAATTCAATTACTTTTGTACAAAATTTATACTTTTGGGTTGAAAATTCAATTTCTTTAAATTAGAAATTCATATTTTCGGGTTGAAAACTGAACTGTTTTACAGCAAATTCATCTTCTTAGCTTGAGAATTCAACATTTTGGATGAGATTTTTTTTTTACGACTGAAAATTCATTTTTTGTTGAAAATTCAACTTTTTTAACGAAAATTCTTTTATTTTAGTTTGAAACTCAGTCTGCTTCGGTTAAACATTTAACTGATTTCTTGAAAATTCGTATTTTCTGTTTAGTTTAGCTGTTATCAATCGAAAATAATATATTTTTTGATTGAAACATTAACTATTATATTTTCCGTTAAGAATGCATCTTTTTTCGTTGAAAATTCAACGGCTTGGTTAAAAGTTGAACTATTTTGTTAAAAATTGAGGTTTTTGGTTGAAGATTCAACTCTTTGATTGAAAATGTAATCAATGTATTGCAATTTCTGTTCTGATTGAAAATTATCTGTTCCAGTTTTGTTAAATTTTTTTTTCTTCTGCTTGAAAATTCATTTTTTAACTGAAAATTCAACGAATGCAACTTTATTCATCCATTGAGCTTTACAGCAGGTTAAACGTTTAATCGGTTAAACGTAGAAATTATTGCAATTGTTTAAAGATTTAACCGCTGACCACTAGTTCCAATAGCTTCTAAACAATGTTCCGACCAATAGGACAAAAGGTGTATAATCTAAAATTTCGATTTCCTACTCAGGGAGACTGAAAATAATAAGTTTTTGATGTGTCATGTTCTATTATCGAATGGTAAAGTGAAACAAATCGATCAAGATCATTACACTGGAATTTGATGGATCGATTTGACTTTCACTGAAATGTTCTATGTCTCAACAAGAGTTTGAAACATATCCAACGTTTCAGAAGGCTCCGCCCAAGAGCGTCTATTAAGGACTCAAAACGGTGTTTACACCGAGATCAATCGATGATAAATCACTTTTGATCCATGTCGAAACTAATAACACGATTTAGAGAGTTCTTGCGTGCCGAATCCATAACCATGGTGCACAACAACGTTCAGAGGGTATTTCTTTCATGCCTAAAGTGTACCATTTTTACAAAAAGATGGTATCATAAAATCTATATAATATGGTATGAAAAATATTGAATATTTATTTGTGATTTATGTTTTGCGATTTGTGATTTCTGATCTTAAAATTAATCCTTCACGAAAAAAAGTTGACTGGCCTACAGATTGTTTTGTTCCAATTATGAAAACCGATTCCACTTGAAGGCATCATGAAACAAAAAAAATCTGCTTGAAAAGGAATTTGGAAAATCGACATTCTTAAGATGTCGACATTGATGTTTTATAAACACCGTTTCTTTACGTTAGCAATCTGAATTGCTGCACTATTAAGATAGTTCAATAAAAAAGTATCTATCGTGATTGTCTGAAGTTTGACACCAATGATTCCTTAATTTATTTGTAAACAAAATTTTCATAAATTAAGCAGTTGGGTGCATTTACGGTGTTCTTGCGTTTTTAGAAGTTAATTATTTTTCTTTTTTTGTACATAATTTCAGGAAAAACAAATTAAAAACAAGTGACTTCTAAAAGTACAAGAACACCTTTCATGCACCCAATCGGTCTATTTAGAAAAAATCCTTCCGGATTAATGTTCTCTGAATATTGCTGGTCCAGCTTTCTCACATTTCTCAAGGGGCATATTTCCTTAATACCTTCAGCCTTTCCTGGCAATTTTGCCATAACGAGTTCATGATATACAAACATACTTTAAAAAATAATTCTCCGTTACTTCTTGCAGAGTTGGGTTCAAAATTCAAAGGTTTGCCTAATAGCGCCCTTATTCCTGTCTTCCTCGTGGCGGACCATCTTCTTCTTTTCACAGACAACATCCTCCTGCCAGACAGCATGCTCCGATCAGGCCTTCTTCTCCTGCCAAACATCCTCTTCCCGAAAAGATCATCATCTTCTTCTTCGTCGTCGTCGTCTTCTTCTTCTTCTTCTTCTTCTTCTTCTTCTTCTTCTGACAGACGATATTTTCCTGACATTCCTCTTCATCTTGTCAGATCTGATTCTCATGCCAAGTATCTTTTTCAACCCACACATTCTCCTGCCAGTTCTCTTCCTCCTGCCAGACTTCATTCCCCGGTCAGCACTTCTTCTCCTGCCAGATATCCTCTTCGTGTCATGTCCAGGTCTCCTCCTTCCAATGCCAGGTGCATAGCTGGACCTAACAGGCTTATTGCTTCTTTTGGCGGATTTTATATATGGATTTGACCAACTTGAATTTATTCGGCTTATTCTCAAAAAGAATCTGAACAAGCTATTCGAACTTCGAAGATACACTTGTCCCGGAGATGAACCAATTGAATTATTTGAAGAACGGAATCTCTTTGGGCCCATGCCAACCCGTGAACAAATTGTATTATCCACATTCTTTGATGACGTCTTTGCAATATTGAAGAGTAATAGTATTCTTGATTGAATATATACATATAATGCTTACACTGGCATTTAAGGTACAAAAAAAAAACATGTAAAGCGTTACGATTACTTCATTGATCACAGATGAAATGCGGAAAATTTCAGTAAGCTGCTTTTGCGAAATCTCATTTAATTTTAGAGTACGGCATGTAAACCACAATCCGGCAAACCATGCATTCAATTAAAAAAAAATTTTAACTAAAAAAAAGTTGTGATTCGAAGTCATCTATATTACGAGAAACTTGTAATTACAAATAATAAGTCTATCTATTGTGGTTCTCAAGTCTTCAATCTATCGTTAATGCCCCAGCCAGTCTTTTCCGGAAACAAAAAAAAAATGTTCTATTTCATTTCCTTACGAAAATATTTTTCGAGGACATTTATTACAGGTTGATAATGATTTACCTATAATAATTTTCCTGTAAGAGTAACCACCTTTATGTAGATGGGCAAAAATTCCACTGCTATAGAAAAAATTTCCTGAAATTATTTTAGCTGTATTAAGCATTTTTATTATTCTCGTAATTACTGTCCCGTTTTAGTCAAAGTTTTTAAAAGGATGTCAATCACAAATTACGAGATGAAGAAATATAAAATAATTGAGAATTATTTACCCGCGATCATAATGAGCATTACACAAATGCATGTATTTCGAGATGAGAACTCAATATCCAGGTACTCACCTGAAACAGTAAAAAAATATAAAGGTTAGTCACACTGTCACATAACGATAATGGTTGAATTATTTTCAAGAAAAAGTCACAGGTTTTAAGAATTTTAAGTCATTTTAGCGCTTTACCCAAAAATTAAAATTTCAAAACAAAATCATTATAATTTGAAAAAGATTTAGAATCTTTTATCAATGTTGGATTATGTTCGGGTTCTTCGTCGGCAATTGATATTATTGGTGGATGACAAAAGATTTCACAGATTCAAAAATTTAAAAAATTTAATGTTATGTTATGGACCTACACCAAAAATTGTCATTTTGAAACAACAAGCAGTATAGTTCGAACAAGATACAAAAAAGAGAGTTTTATAGGAAAGGGAAAACGTGTAAATATTGTTAATTTTGAAATATTTTCATTTTAAAATAAGCAATGAATACAAGCGCAAAATGCGCACCTTCTCGTCGGCATATGTTTGTTTTCGAATGATAAATGTAATAGTTATCTCTGAAATTAATAATAACAAATTTTGTCAATACTAAGAGTTTCGACCGTTTCCAAAACGAGTTAAATCATTTATTAAATAGTTCATTCTAGATAGTAAAATATGTTTAAAAAGTTCTGGATTTCGTAATTTTGATATTTTTATGGATTTCAAGTTTTTTTACGTATCTGGAAACCTTATCTGTCCTCAAAGCTTATTCGTGAATATATTTATATGTACATTGTACAACTGATACATTAGAAATTGTTTAATTTTATACGTGTAGAAATGGTCTAATATTACGAAATCATAATTCCTTATTTTCAAACAGTTTTGAAGATGCGGCTTTGTAGAGAATTTTTTCATCAATAAAATGAGCTTCTACGTACTTATTTAAATCTCATCACTTTAGCGATAAGAATCATATGTTCAGTCAAATTAATTTTTCAGACTCAGATTATTATCCAGGCGCTATTCCGTGTCTTATCTCATCTAGGAGATAGCAAATAAGATACCAGGTATATGTATTCTAATGAAACACCAGAATATTAATTAGATACACTATTAAACAAATTCTCAATTAACGCTATAATCAGTTTTGCCCCTAATTGCAAAAAATGGAAATCGTGTATACACTGGTCTTCACCTGGGTGGTCATCCTTAATTCTGTTGGTGAATATAATACCATAACATACCTGTCTATAATTTTTGAAACTTCTCTAAGCTTTCCGGAGATAACAATTTATGCTTTCATCCTTTTTAGAAAACAATTTTAAGGTACTTTTCCTAATCTCCCTTGATTTCCGAATAGGTCATCGCCATCAAAATTTTCTCATTGCATAAGATTTAGTGGATTTTGTATGATGATATATGAAATAGGATTTGATGTATGCCTGGTGCATATAAGATTTGATACAGTTTCAAAAAAAATTTGTTGACAGAAAAATGTTAAGATTTTACAACGGATAGAACGTGATAGATATGTTCCGGATTTCGAGACATAAGATTTAGGAGAGTTTCAATATTTGAATGTTGCCTAAGAAGCATATAAGGATTCTGGATGGATAGAGCCAGATGCAAAATCTGAAGATTCTGGAACATACGACTGGATATAATTCTTATGCGGTTAATATATTATAGAGTTGTAACAAAAAAATTTTGATAGGAAAGTATAAGATTTTCCGACGGATAGAATTTGGTAGAACGTTTTGAGCTTGCATATTAAAGTGGATAGGAACGTGGATTATGTGCGCTAATATTTTTAATTTTCAAATTATTATTGAAGCGTCGCCATGACATCAACTAAAAATCAAAATAAAGTAATGAAAAAAAACATCTCTACTAATGAACCCTATACTTCGAGGAGAATGAATGAGCAGGGTACAATTGTATATTATAAGTGATGCAGAAAGATTTATTCCTCAAAAAATGTAATCGTCTGTTTCTTCTTGCAGAGTTAAGCTCACAGTTTGAGTGTTTACCGAACGGCGCTCCTATTCCTGGAGTTCCTCGTGCCAGTCCATCTTCTTTTTCTGCTTATTTCTCTTCTTTCGGTACACAGCATCCTCCTGCCAGTTCTGTTTCTCCTGCCAGACCTCATTCACCGATCAGGTCTTCTTCTCCTGCCAGGTCTGTTTCTCGTGCCAGACCTCGTTCTCCGATCAGGTCTTCTTCTCCTGCCGAACCTCCACTTCGTCAAAGGTCCCGGTCTCCTCATGCCAAGTATACAACTCCACCCACCAAGCTTCCTTTTGATAACGTACTTGGATACAGACTGGACCAACTTCAATTTATTCGACTTACTCCCTTCAAAAATCACCGCCTGCATGGGCAATTTGTACTTCGAAGATACACTTTTCCTGTGGATAATCCATTAAAAATACTCGCAGGACGGAATGTCTTTCAGCCCTTGCCAACTGATGAACAAATTGTATTGTCAACACTCGATGGTGACGTCTTTGCAATAATGAACGGCAATAATTTTCTTGCTGGAATATATAAAAATAATTCTCGCCAACACTATACAAGACGGGCAAAAATCAACATTGAAAGCGGAAATAGTACCTTCATGACCCCAAGTGAAATCACGGCAATTCCAGTAGGCAACTCACGCGCAATCATAGATAATTTTAGAGTAGAACTTGTAAAAAACAGTGACTAGTAAGTTACTTTTTCAAAGAAACTGGTCATCGTTACATTCATATTTTATACTAAATTTACATTATTTTAATTTGTATATTTATTTACAAAAATATCTGCGTTGCGTCTATCGTTACCAAAAAAGTAACTTGTTAGCTCGCACCACTGGTGTAAACCACAATCATCCACACCATGAATTCAATTAAAAAAATTTGAAACCAAAATAAAAAAGAGTTTTTGATTCAAAATCATCTTGAAATGTTACAAATTACTTGTAATTACAAATATTAATAAAAAATCAATGTATCATGGTTCTCAAGGCTTCAATCTTTCGTTAATGCCCCAGCCATTCTTATTCGTAAACAAATTAAATTTTTGTTTCATTTCCGCACGAAAACGTTTTTTGGGGATAATTATTATAATTTCTGAAACGTCAAGTCGAAATATATTGCACTTCCAACAAAATATTCGAATTTTCACCCAAAAAAATTGTCTACCAAAGGAAAAGAATTTTAAAAGCAAAAAGACTTTGTAGCGAAACGACAATTTTCGATAAACATAATTAATTTTCAACCAAAATTTGTATGAATAACCGAATAAACAAAGTGTTGAGCAAAAGAGACGAATTTTCAAAGAAATAGTTAAAATTTTAACTGAATAATTTAATTTTCAACAAAATGATTAAACTTTCAACAAAATAGTTAACTTTTTCCCCAAATATTTGAATGTTCAACATACAAAGATAAATTCCAAAACAAGAAGATAATTCTTCTAGCAATAAAAGACGAATTTTCAACAAAGCACGAAACATTTTTTGTTTGATTTATTAAGTTTTCTTGTTGAAAACTCATCATTACTGACTCAGAACTCAACTGTTTTCTAAAAACTTTGACCTTGAAATCCGTAATGATAAATTTTCGATAAAAAAGTTAATTTTAAATCAAAAAATCCTATCGACTTGTAGAATTTTCAAGCCAAAAAGAAGATTTTTTTCATCAAAAAGTTGAATTTTCAATCCTAAAAGATGAACTTACAGCAAAGTAATTAAATGTCCAACAAAAAAAATTTACTTCCTACAAAAAAAATTTATCTCCAACCAAGAAAATTAATTTTTCATCAAAAAGGACAAATTAACAAAATACCGTTAAAAAGTTGGATTTCACTCTAATTGAAAAATAGACAAAATTTTAAAAATTCCGAAAAAAACCTCAACTATCTAGTATTAATATAGAAGATAGCTATGGCCAATAATAATTTGTTTAAACAATTATTTTTGCTATACTAAATTAAATATTAACAGGTCCCGGAAGCTGGAATTACAACATTGTCATATCGATATGGGCACTATGCCATAATTTAGTGCCTATTTAGTGCTAATTTATGCTGCAGAAAAAAAATTTTGTGCCCGGTAATTTTGGTAAAAAACATGTAGTAGTGCCAGCTTCAGCTGAAGCCACAACTCCGGTATGTGAAACTTGGAAACTGTTAGTGGTATCAAATTCTTCTTTGTGCAGGAATTTAGTGCTTATTTAGTGCTAATTTATGCCGCAAAAATTAAAATTTGTGCCCGGTAATTTTGGTCAAAAACATGTAGTAGTGCCAGCTTCAGGGGACTGGTATGTGAAACTTGGAAACTGTTAGTGGTATCAAATTCTTCTTTGTGCAGGAATTTAGTGCTTATTTAGTGCTAATTTATGCCGCAAAAATTAAATTTTGTGCCCGGTAATTTTGGTCAAAAACATGTAGTAGTTCCAGCTTCAGGTGATTTTGGTATGTGAAACTTGGAAACTATTAGTGGTATCAAATTCTTCTTTTTGCAGGAATTTAGTGCTAATTTATGCCGCAAAAATTAAATTTTGTGCCCGGTAATTTTTGTCAAAAACATGTAGTAGTGCCAGCTTCAGGTGACTCTGGTATGCGAAACTCGCAAACTATTAGTGGTATCAAATTATTCTTTGTGCAGGAATTTAGTGCTAATTTATTCCGCAAAAATTAAATTTTGTGCCCGGTAATTTTGGTCAAAAACATGT